>JABASF010002808.1:0-12802 GCA_019776145.1 Harlomillsia oculata
ACACAACTGGTTTCTTTGTACATCTGTTCAATAAATAAAATATTACTGCAATTCATTTTGAAAGGTTCCAAGAAAAAAAAATACTCGGGTCTTTCTCTTTTCGCTCTTTTTGGACAAGATGAGACCCTGGAGAACATTTCAATTAAGAATGAAAATAATTAATTAGCTCACGTAGCAGAAGGACTTCAAAACTTGTTCATCAGCGTCAGTCAACACGGCCGTGTACACAGCGTCACGTAACTCAACGGGGATGGGCACAGAGCTCTTTGTGTACTTTTTGAAGCGCTGTCTCGCTTCTTCAATTACTTGTTGGTGACCCAATTTTGACATTTGGTTGAGGACGAGTGGGCGGAGCTGTCTGTGGAATTCTGAGCAAAAGCAACATTTAACACTGAATCATTATCATTTCAATGTGTCTCCTCTTTTCACCATTCCTTTTTCATAATCAAAAAGTAGTAACTTTCAAATTCAGAGAGCTTACTTTCTTCCGACGTTCGCTCCCAACCTAGTTTCTCATGAATGTGAGTGAAAATGTAGCGTCCGAATGCTTTAAGACGTCCGTCCAGACTTGCGTATTCAAAGATTTTGATCAGTTTGTCCAGAATGGAAGACATGGTTTCCCACACGGACAAACCTTCGTCGTCTTGATATGCTTCGACTAAACCTAACAGTTCAGAGACATTGCTCACCCCGGCTTGTGCGAGGGCAAACATGTCATCAAGGATGTTGATTCGATCAATCACATCCATTGTTTTATTATGTACAGCTTTCATTAATTGTTTCATGTGGTCAGGAGAGTATTTGACTCTGCAGAAAGCCGTCCCACCAGCGTTCACCTGCCGAGGTCAATCAAAAGCGTTTCAAAGTCGAATCGTGTTTTCGAAATGAGTATAAATGAGGTTTGAATCTTTGAATACCTTAACCCAATCATGTTTGGACAAGGAGTTGAAAACAACCGACTCGGTGCGAGACTGCATTAAGATTTCCTTTGCAACTTGACTTGGATGAGTGGAGGTGGAGACGGTGAAAGCCAAGGGAACATGCCACATGACATCTTTGGCTAGACCCTTTTCCCTCAGGACTGGATCTGTCCAGAACTTCTCCTGAGTCAATTTGAGCACGCGTTTGCGACCTTGATGAGACGACGACACGCGAATAAGTGGGAACCCGTCCTGTTTCGTCCACATGCTCATGAGACCCAGCACAGGCTTGAAACTCACTTCCTCCATGGCTTTCCACAAGTCATCCGACGTGGCGTGAAAGAACTCATGTTGACTCATGAATTTTTGAAGCCCTTTACAAAAGTCACTGTTCCCCACATACCTGGAATTGACATGTCACCGCAACATGAAGATTAATAACCTCCGGTCAAAGATTTCAAATTAAAAGTATATGTACTCCGTCAGGATGAAAATGATATGATAAATATTGATTTTGGTCACGAACGAATGCAACATGCGAAGGAGTGCAGCTCCTTTAAATGAGACGTTCCCTTGAATGTCGACTCGCGTGTTTACTTCGCGCTGCACAGGAAGGGAACCTCGAAACCCATCCATTTCCAGAGCTTTGAACAAGACATCTGTGATGAATTGATTCCAGACTCCTTCCCCTGGAAATTGATTGTCTCTCCATGCAAACGTGGAGTAGCACGCCATGCTCTCGCTCAGCCAGGAGTAACTCCACCATTGCATCGCCACCTTAATTGACACATTTCAAAGTCAATTACCTCAAACCTTGCGACTTTCACTCCTTCGTTAAGTCCAACACAAAACAACTGATATAACAAAGTCAAATCGTTTACCAAGTTGTCAAACCACTGATGAGCTACTAATTCCCCAATTTTCAAACCTGCTTGTTCCCTTTTGTACTCATTTTCATTCTCGTCAATCACAATTTCATCCAAGGGATAACATGCTAAACCGTAGCTACTGATTCTGTCTAATAAAAAAAAACGAATAAAAAACAGTAAACGTAAATCCCATTCTGCTACCATTTTTCGCACATTTTTTTTGCAAACCTTCGTTAATAATCCCGTCCAATGCAACGATATCAAGTTTCTTCGCCGAGAACGACAGTCCGAAAAACCCTTTGTAGAATTCCAATGCCGACTTGACAGTGTGAGCAGTGAAGGAACAGTCCCTCCATCGTCCATAAGGACAAAAGACATTGATCCCGATTAAATCATCAGTCGGCAAATGAAAACATTCTCCGGAGCCGATAAAAAACCCGAGTCGAGAACAAGGAATGTTTGCCGTCCTGTTGAACTCAACTACTTCCAATTCCAAATGACCTTTGGTGGGATGAGGATATGAAACACATTTGAGCTGTAATTAAAATGGAATTAATTCATCATTCTCATGTAGTCAATGCACTTTTAATGATCCCATATTCACTCACCGAGTTGGACAAAACGATCTTGCCTTTGGGGATAATTAAAACCAATTCAAACGTGGTTCTAATATCTGGCTCATCCCAGCATGGAAAACATCTTCGTGCTCCCATATAACCAAATTGGGTCATGAGGTCATAGGAAGGGTCCATCCCACTGTTCACACTCCCGTTGAACATCCCTAGATTCTTCTCACTAAAATTCCCATTAAAGTTAATTTGCAAGATCCCGTTGCACTGAGGAATTGGAGGGTCAAAGGTTAAACGCACTTGCTCCTTTTCCGGTTCGTAGCTAATGTCTTTGTCTTTAACTTTCCGTCTTTCCGAGTTTTCTTCATTGTTCTCTTCTTGCCAAACGACTTTCGTAATTTTCAAATCGTTGGAGTGGAAAACGATGGATTTGGATGTGGAGCGGATCTGCACTTTCAAAAATTTCAAAAAATACTTATGGTACTATAGATGCGATCATAAATAAGATAAATATTATGTGCAATTTTGAAAAATCTCACTTTAAGCTTGATGATGGTTGTTCCCTCAAAAGTCGAATTTGAAAAATCCGGTTTCAAACACAAGACATAGTGCTTTGGAACGACGTTCTTGGGCAGTCGGTGATGCAAACCACCCAAAACTGTGTTGTCACTTGATACCAAGGTTTGACTTTGTCGACTTGGAACTCGGCCCACTGGTTTTTTCAGCCAGAAAGATTTGAAACTTTTGATTGCACTCGCCATTTTGATTTCGAAACCTTTTAGAAATTCATTCAAAATTCAAACGCCAACTGTCATTATTGTAGGATAATGCATATAATATTTTTTAAATAATTTCTAAGGTGATTGTGATTATGAAAATTCGATGTGCGACGATCCCTCATTCCACATTTCACGTTACTTCCGATTTCAAAATGAAATTCGGGTATTCGGGTACCTATCCCTTTGATGATCTTGAATTGGCATTGACAATAAAAAATGAAATATCGACTGACACTTGCTTTTTGAATGGGAAGACCCCTTTTTTCATAAAGTTCATCTTTTGTAGCGCCACCTTGGATTGTCAATGTCCAGGGTTTGAAAAAGCACTGAAGTGATAACGGTTTCGTTATTGAATTGGCAAATATGTTTATTGAATTTGTTATTCACGCGAGAGAGAGAGAACGAGGAGGAAGAACACCAAATGAGCGACTTTGAATGTTGACGTATGGAGAAAGTGAAATTGAGCGATAGTGAAGCATATTTATGGAGGAGGAAGGGGAAAAGTCCTGGAGAACATTAGGAGCACCCTGCACTCCAAAGGTGTAATTTGGTTCAAAGGATACGTCAGGAAGAAGTGAGAAGTAGAGAAAGCGACAAGGAATAAAAGAAGCCTGCATATAAGAGTGAGCTAGACGAATATTGAATTTGGCCCGGGTTATTTCCCTGTCTATGCACCCGAAGTGTCGGATTTGGATTTCACTTCGAAATGAAAGAAGACGGAGGAAGAGGATGAGAGGGAAAACTGAGGTGAAGGGATGATGATGATGAAGGATCCAGAAAAGGCACATAACACAAGTAGCTTCACTCCTACATTTCCTGTGTGCCGTTTCATTTCATTTCCTTTGACGAGGCCAACCTCTTCCTCCCGGGAGGTCCACTTCGTCTTTCAGCGTTTCCGACAACCAAGGGATGAAGAACAATCCATGGATCCTCAAAACACGAGGTTTTGGCTCCAAGGTGACACGGGACCATCGTCCTTTTCCCTTTCCTCACATGACTCAGTAAAGAGCAGTCTTAGAAGAGAAAGTAGAAAGTATGTCAAACTGAAAAAAAAGCAAAAAGACCTAGAAAAACCAACAACTCCTTCACATGGCTTTGTCTTCTGGAAAAAGGGTTTTTTGGAGCGATTGCCAGGAAATGGGATAGAAGCCTTGATTCCAGTCCGAAAATGATTATGTGACTGTGCGGTCCTGGAAGTGCAGACCCTAAGACCTTTTCGATCAGCGGGATAGATGTGCATTCCACCGCACCATTATCCAACCTCCTCCACAAGATAGAGTTGATGAAGATACACAACTCAGCACTGATGCCAACGCAAAGTTTAAAGGTCTTCGTGTCTACAACTTCCTATAACACATCAAACTTGGTATATTATAATACCATATAGCACCACTTATAACAGTAAACTGGTAAACTCCTTATAAGACCAGTCCTTACTAAAGTACACACGAACTTTCACGTTCCAGAAGATTTGAAGGTATATAAGACAGATATCAGCAGTTTTCTAATGGGCAGTATAAGCTGCGATAACCTCCTTTTAACTACCGACGAGTAACAAAGGGAAAAGCATATTTGAACACACAAGCAAAAGGAACAGATGCAAGTTCCTACAAAACTGCAAAGTACCTTTAAATACCGTCGTCTCTTATAAGCCTTATATATACTTAAAGATTTAGGGAAACGTGACTATTGCTTGGATCAAAGGTCGTAGATCATTTGGAAGCTGGAAACCACGGCGGATGAGCTACTGGAGGTTTGGAGACAAAAGGAAAACCCGGGTAAGATTGCACTTGGAGGTTAATCTATCTTGGAAGTTGGGCGTACCTGGGATATATAAAGACGATGTTGTTGGAACAAGGAGGAGTACAAAGAAAGTTTGCTGAGTGCTCACACTATGAGACTGGAACAAACCTTTCACGTCGTACACGTCGACATGGCCTGATTCCAAGGATATGCAGAGATGAGGAGAATGTGTCCTAAAATGTTTTTTGAGTTGGTTCGTCACGCATTTATTTGAACCGGATGTGATGGCTCTCCAGTGTACAGTTACAGTCGCAGAGAGACTTTCCAGCCTCTTTTACTCTGTAAAGTGCATTCATCTGTCTGTTTGCCTAGGCTTGTTCTTTCCTCAGTTGACAAGTCTCACTTTCCATGTACTCTAAGAGCTTCATGTTCTTCTTGTTCACAGAGAGTTTCACATGTCAAAATACTGTTGCATATGTCGGAGTGGATATACCCGGGTATAAAACCCTTGTGCATACCCGATATGTCTCTGATGTTTGAGTCTCAGTGAGATTTTAGTGTCCCTGAGCTTGTTAGGACACATGATGCTTCTTTGTAAGCGATCCGGAGAAGAGCTTTCTCCTTGCTTGCTTTCCTCTTTAGTCTTGCTTGCTCATACCATGAAAATGCCCCGTGTTGTCTCCTCATGAGACACAAGAGCCTCTTTTGAAATCTGAATCTAGGAAAGTGGAATCCGGGATTCTTATGATCTTTCAACCTTTTGTATTAAAACGTGATGGAAGAATAATCAAAGGGAGTAAATAAGTCAACACTTGACCTTTCAATGCCTAATTTCCTTTAGGTGAATAAAAGACAGAACCTCAAGAATATGTAAAGACCGGAAGAAAGTTGATAATAAAAAGTTAGAGTCCACTGGCAGCGACGGCGGCTTTTGAAGAAAAAAACTTTTCTTGTCCTGTCTTTTCGTTACCAGTTTTCGCCTCAATTCTCCTCTCGAAAGGATGGGTCAGGGCACAAAAAAAGGCGAAACCATTTCCAAACTTCTTAAGCAATGAGAGAGCTTTTTTTTCCTTTTTTTTCTTTTACCCCCGTTCATTTTGTTTCTCTTTTCTCTGTGTGAAAGGCCAAATGCATTTGTATCAGTTCTTTGCTCAAGGGACAGTCGTAAAGGCATTTCAAACGTCCAAACCCGATGTAAATGTAACGCTTCCGCCGTCAGACGAGCACAACCATGCCAATTGCTTTCGCGACTTTGTTCTCTTTGTACAAAAAAAAGTCACCATCAACGTCTTTTTTTCTTCTTCTTCTCCTCTTTTTTATGTACTTTCCTTTAACCCTTCGTTTCAATGTTTTACTTTCCCCAACAGTCTTGTTACTCTGATAAATGGGCTGATAACCATTCAACCGACGGACACAAGACACACAAAATACCCGGGTCAAAAAAATACCCTTCACACACTTTGTAAAGACGGCTCCTCTCAAAAAGGGGAAAGTGACGAGTGTTTTGGGGTTCTTGGAGGTTCTTAATCCTCCAATTAAATTGAAGATGTTCCTTTTATTCGCTTGTTTGATTGGGTTTTCCTCGTTTCCAGCTGTCTGTTCATATCAAGTCCCTGTACACAAGAAAACAAGATTCTGGACAAGTTTTGAACGTTGAGTCAAACCAGCAGTTTCTGAACTTTGCAAGTTTTTTAAAGTTGTCAACTTTGAAAGTGAAACAAAGCTTTCAAATCCAATCAGGCTCCGAGTTTCAGGTTTTCAAAGCGGTTCAAAATTATCGGACGGTCTGAAAATCGAAATACCCGTGTTTGATTTTTTTGCTGGTCTATACTTATAACAAGTTGATAATATAAAGGTATAGGTTTATGAACGTGCATTGAATGTGAGGTTTGGTTGACTTGAGACCTATGGAACCCGGGTTTTATGATCGTACCTTTAGTCCCACTAATGAATTAATCCCTTTGATGAAAAGAAACAGACGAAGAGAAACCAGCTCAGATTTCAACGCACACGTTTTCCTTTCACCTCATTTTCCAACTGACAATGTTCATTTGAGTCGTCAGAAGGAGAGAGGTCTAAGGTTTCTGCAATTCAAGACTTTACGTGCTTTTGCCCTCTGTGACCTGGGCCAATTGCCAAAGTTTGATGTATAGTGTTGTGCAGAATTATATACTCCCGGGCAGGGTAAAGACTCCCGGGTACTCTATACAGTTACTTCTACAGCGTTTTTAGTGTGTAAAATCAAAAAATGGGAACTGGTTAACAAGAAATGACTTTTACTTCCTTCAGAGTCAGAAAAAAGGGTTACGAGTAACTTCTTTCCTCTTGTTTTTTTTGTAGGTGACTTTTGGCTTGGCTCGACTCGGCTCATTTGGGACGTTTTTTTTCATCCTCTTGAGGTTTCATCAAAGTTTTCCTAATGGTCAAGGAAGGTTAAAGAACTCGTCATCATTGAATCTGTCGTTGGCTGTCAACTCAATTTGCCCTACTTTCAAGTACGTCAATCATCCTCCAGTTCTGTTTGATCTTAGTAAATACAAGTTTGAAAGGATTTTTTTTCTCTTTTGCAAGCTCTTCTCAGTTTTTCATTTCTTTGTTCGTTTTCCGGTCTCCTTGATTTCATTCCAATCAAAGAAACTGGTATAATTTTTTTTATTCAACATGACTTTTTTCAGATTGGATCTTTCTTGTATTTGCATTCATTTTTCTGGTCTTGTCGTCAAAATGTCAAAGGACATGAGATTTTTTCCTTTTTTCCGAGTCGCCTTGACAGGTAGTCAGGAGTCGTAAATTCAATATTTGCGACGTCATATAAGATGAAGAAATAAAGATATTATGAATGTGATTTAGGTTTCATTTCTTCAGGAAATTGAAGAGAATCGTGTGTAGTCGGTGAACGCAAGGAGCTTCGTGTATAAAAGAGCACACAAAATTTTTATAGTAAACACAGGAAAGAAAGTCAACAAGCCAAATTGAATTTCCTTGTTTTTCGTCTCAAAGTTTTTCCCGACAGCATTTAAATAATGTTTTTTTAGACTGGACGTTTTCTTCGTTTTCCCAACCCTTGTTCAACTTTTGGAGAAATGAAAATATTCCTATTCACTTGCCCGTAAAATTGCTTACAAGTTTTAAAAAAACTTTGGTTCTGGATAGTCTGGAGAGTCTGGACCATTCATTCGGTATTCAAATCTGAAATTTTTGAGTATGATATCCCCCGAAAAAAGTGTTTTGGCTTCCATGCACAGATATAACATTGAACTTTTCATCATCATCAATCGCACTACCCGGGTATTTTTATAAGGTTAGTCTTCTGGTGTAAATCGAAGTGAATAAAACCGGTCCAGACTATCATTTCCTCGTGAACAACTTGGCTTTTTGGAATGCTCCCGACGTCCATTTAATGAATATTTTCTTTCCGCAAAATTTCTTCCGAGTATCCGTCAGGGACCGGTTTTTCGAAACCCGGAGAAAAAAAAACAGAAAATGTGAAAAGTTTGTCACACACGGGTTTGATGCTTTGATACGTTTCAAATCCCACGGGGAAAAATTGCCGTATGAGGATCGATTCTCGACCGGGTTTTTTTTACACTTTAGAATGTGAACCAAAAAAAAATCCAAAGTGAAGTCTCTCTGCACTGTGCAGGACTCGTGACACGTGGACTTGGACACGTCCAAAAGAAGGAATAGGAAAGAACATCCAACTTTTCTCCCGGGTGAGCTAAAATGTACACCCAAAAGTGTCAAGATTTTGAACTTTGCGAAAAAAAAGAAAAAAATGATACGAATATAGCCTTTTTCGTCATTTTCTCACGGAATTCTGTATTGTCATTCTTTAGTCGTAGAAAAGGAAAAGGACACAGGAAAACCTGAAGTTTCCTTGAAACAATGCAATTTTGTCTTGTCTCCTCGCTTTTTCTGTTTGCACAGGACATGACGTTAGAAAGTGAGCTCTCTAACGATGGTAAACATGGATCTGAGGCATGTGAGGAATTGAAATGCATTGTGAATTGAAAGGACAAGCATGGAAATTGACACCTCCTCCATCTGCGTGCTTATGTCTTAAGAATTTGCACATTCTTCAACCGGAGGAAACGACAACGACCAACATTAACGAGGACGTTGTTCACAATAATGCGCTGAAACATATTCTTTTAACAGCCTCCACATGTGAACGACACAACAAAACAATCTAAAGTATTCGATCTCTCCAGAACGTTCCACGGCGACGACCGGTTCCGAGAAAAAAAAGAGTAAACAAGATACTTTTCACACAGCTTGTCTTTTGTCCTCCGAGATCCGTTTGATCTTTCAAGTAGTACTTGATTTTTGATACTTCGTCTGGAATTTTATCAAAAGAAATCAAAAAATGACACTTTTCCCAGTCTTCCTGATTCTGGGCTATGATTGCTTCGCAACGGACATTATATTTTCCTGGTCGGACGTGCGTGCGTCGTCATGTGTAATATCAGTAATTGATAAAATGCGTGTCTCGCGTGCCAAAATGATAGTAAACTTGAAAAAAGGTCCTATCATTTTCTCCTCTTCAGATTGTTTTCTTTGCCAAAAACTTCCCTCGTTTCCCTCACATGACATTGGACACGATGACCTTCCTGTCAGATCAAACTTTTCACCATTTTCTCCTCTTGTGTCGACTTCCAGCCTTTTTTTGTCCTTAGCTCAAACTTTGTCATTTCTTCACATTTATACCCTTATTCTGTATAGTGTGCGGTTCACTCGTTTTCTGCCGTCCTCGCTCGGTTCGTCCCCGCTTTCTCCTGTGGGTAATCTGATGGAATCATTAGTGGAAATGGATCATACGCCCGTTTTCGCTATACCTTTATCATTCCTTTATACCGCCTTTTGACTTGATCTTTGTTATTCAAATGAATGGGACAAGCCTAATGGGACAAGCCTAGAAAAACCCGGCTTTTGTTTCATAAAGTGCAAGAGATAAAGTTTGCTTTTGTTCTCTAGACAAATTACACGATGACGCGGTTTTGTGTGGCCATGGCCCATAAACCTCCCTTTTTCAGAGTCGTAAAATCCTGAGTTTTAGTCCTTTTAGTGCACAACAATCACTTTCGTGAACTCTGAATTGTGAAGTGTACACGAAAATTCGTAGACATGACACTGTCATCGTCACAAAACACTATGTCCTGTTTTGTTGAGTAATGAGATGACTGAAGTGGAAGATGAGCATGAGATATTTACGGAATCTAACTGATTTCATGTTCCAGTAGAAATGTTTTGAGAATGAATAGTTAAATGCAAATGGCGGAGGAGTTGAGCACTTCCGCTATAGCTTCCACATTCGGGTATTAGCCGTTTCCCTTAAGCTGAGCTTACTAATGGGAATGGAATCCTAATTTGAAGACTAATGGGAAGTAAAGTGAAGGAATGTTGGAAAGTCTCATTTTGCGCAAAAGAGAGAAACAGAGGTTTTGGGACGTTTCTCTCCGTCCTCGTGCAAAGGAATGTATCATTCATTCATTTCGTGGAGAGAAAACGGCGGAGAGCGGATGTTTCCTCTGGAGTCCAGTTCCGTTGCGGTGGAAGGTAGGAAACGTCGGTTGTCTTCAACTTCACATCTGATGAGGAAATGCGGTAAAGTGCTCGGAACAAGAAACCCCAATAAGAACTGTGAGCCAAGGCTTTCACCCAAGAGGAAGCCACAATGACAAAAGTCCAAATGGAAATGAGAAGCCAACATTTCCCTCTTTTCTCTCTTCACATCCTCAAGACTTTACGTTTCCTTCCTCATCTTTTCATAACTTTAAGATTAAAATTTCAAAAATTAGATACGGGGTTTCAAAAATCATTCCAACATCACAAACTACTATTATCATTTTGGAAACAAGGGGAAAAGCATTGAAGAAAGTTAGTTTAGAGTTGAAACGTGAACGTTGAACTGAGGAAGGGAAAAGATAAGTCAAAGCAAACAAAACTCGTAGTTGCAAGTGAAACAAGATCACATGGCCTGAGAAAACATCAATAAGATACTAAGGAGCTGTCAAGGATATTGTGTAGGACTAAACTTGGCTCCTTTTGTTTGCTTTGTGTTAAATTTCCCTGAGTACAGACAATGGGCCATGGGCCTGTCGGCAAAAAGGGAAGACAAGGCATAAAAGGCGTTGCGATCTCGTCCTTTCGCTCAGTTCTTGTTGTTTTGTGAGGTTGGGTAAGTTTCCAGGCACCGCCACGGCCATGTACTTTATTTCTTCTTCCAAAGCCACAGGAGATTCAGGAGCAGCAAAGGGAAAATACGAAGAAAACCTCGACAAAAGGCTTTTCCCTTCCACTTTCTCACAGCATAACACACATTTCCCTATGTACACGAGCATGAGGTAACACAATGCTCCCATTCCTTGTTACTCTGTGTCGACTCTTTTCTCTTTGAATGACGTCACATCTAATTAGTGCTCGGGACTCGAGTCTTCTTTTCCCATTGTCCCTTCTTCAGCAACACAAGTTAATGCTTTTCGGAAGTCGTTCACTTGCGGTTTATGACTTCAATATTTTTTTTGCCAAAAAAATTCTAAGCTAATGAGAAAACCAACTAAGGAACTTTAAAGCTCCTTACCATTTTTCAAAAAAAACGTGTTTCATAAAAAAAATTGCATTTTATTTTCATTTTAAGACGTTTTTTTCATTTTCGGATGCGCGGATTCCTGTGTCCATTTGTTATTTCCTCATTGCGTCATATTTCATAGCAAATTGGAGTCACAGCTTTAGGGGAGCAAATGTGCTAGAAACGCCATGTCTTTTGGAAAATGAGACACGGGAAAGTACACAGACCTGGGAAAAACGACACAAGTCGACACTGATGATATATCATCAAGTCAAGTCTCGGTAGACGAGACAAAAGCCGCAAAGCGACGTGAGATCCGGTTGTCGTCGTCGGTCGTTCCTCCTCCGTTTTGTGTGCTTCTTGTACTTTTGTACAATTTTGCTATTCCTGAAACGGGAAAGTGTCGGGACGTGGTGGATGGAAGAACGTGAGAAGTCAAGTGATCGAAGGTTTTTCTCCCACCCTGTCACAGTCATCACGTTCACTTATGCATTGCTCTCACAGACCTTACACACTTTCTCTCGCCTTTCTCAACTCCCAATGACTTTTGTATTCATTCCATAATTCCATTTCCCTTGTTAGGGTTACTACCCGGATTTTTATACCAAGGATTTGCCTAACCTTTGTGCCTGGAGACGGAATTTTTGAACGTCGATGGGCTTCGATGTAAGAATCCGGAGCAGAATGTCAAATGGGAATTTGAGAGACAAAAAGGGCGTGTTATGTGGTGAAGTTGTACTCGTAGGGATGTAATTTAGGTGTCCCACCGTCCCTGTCCCGAAAAATGAAATGGCCTGAGAGAAAAGTGTTCCTTGATGTGCCAAAGAAAAGTAGACGACAGAGAGTGTTTTCATTAGAGACGAATTTGTCAGTGGCACAAGAGGGAAATCTTTCCTCATAAAAAGTGAACCTTGTCGTAAAAAAACCGAAAGCGGGAGAAAAAGAGTTTTGTACTACGACCCACATGTTCACCGTCGCCGTGGGCATACACAGGAGCCGTTAATATGCATGAGCATAATCAACATGGCCCAAGTTTTTCAAAGTGTATTTGAGTCAAAGTCCCGGGTCTAAACGGGTTGTTTGGAGTGGCAAGTTTTTCCTTCTCTCTCTCTCACGGCCTGTCTCCACTGATTCCAGAGTCACCAAGTCTCCAGGGACATCCTAGCTTTAGTGAGCTCCGGAGGTTCCTTCATATGACATCTTTTTTGAAAGCATTAAAAATGCGACGAATATATACAACTTCACAAGAATTTTTTTTTTTTTTGCGAAAAAATATGTCGTTTGGAGTCATTCATAATATACACTTCCGACGAAATCTACTTTAAAGCAGCAGCAAGCACAAAAATTATTCATT
>JABASF010002809.1:0-12790 GCA_019776145.1 Harlomillsia oculata
GACGGGCCACCAGCCGTTGACCTGGGACACTGCCAACCACAGGTCAAGAGGCTATTAAGCAAGGAAACTCGTAAATCACATTTCCTATGTGTATTTGTGTTCTCGAGTCTTATCGGTTCACTAAAAAATTCACAATCAAAATAAAATAATTGGAATTACAGCATGAAGTGAGCATCAATTTAAAAGTGAATGTGAAATGTAAACTGTCGATGTTCAGTTTTGTCTTTGTCACATGTCACATCACTGACATCACAAAAGTTAAAGTTAAATAAAACCCCTAAATTGAAGAGCGACAATAATGACACAGTACAGCAACAAACTGTTGTTATACGTAATATTGAAAAGTAAAGGTTTTATGATTACGAAAGTGTTGTGCAGCTTCAAATTCCAACATAAATGTGTTTTGTGATTTGACAAACAGTGATATAATTTCACCTTTGATTTTTAACTTGACGAATAAAATCCGAAAAAGTCTGACCAAGGAGACATTACAATAGGTTAGCATTCAATAAAAAATAATTTGACTGATACGTGACAACTGACAAGTGATCCCGACAATGCATGTTGCTTCAAATAGTATTGCTTAAAAATTCATTTCGCACAAAGTAAGTCGAGCTTTACATTTTACTTTTAAATTAACCTATTGTTCACAAAGTATGATTGATTTCATGAACATGAATGATGTAATTATTATTTTATGACCATTGCCATTACTTTTACTTCTTTTTAATTCAGGTGGTCGTGTCAACGCCAATCAAAATCAAAAACTAGTTTTAGTTTGTGTTCTGGTTAATAAGTGAATTGAAGTAATTTGATTCGGCGTCGCCTTAATCCCCGTCAAAATGGGTGAACAACCAATTTTTTCTTGTAAAGCACATGTCTTCCACATTGATCCGATGACGAAAAAGTCTTGGATCCCTGCGTCGACTGGAGCAGTGCCGGTGTCCTTTTTCTATGACTCTTCTCGAGCCTTGTACAGAATCATCAGTGTTGAAGGAACCAAAGCTGTCATAAACAGTACGGTCACTCCAAGTATGAGTTTTACTAAAACGTCTCAAAAGTTTGGACAATGGTCTGATGTGAGAGCCAACACTGTGTATGGACTTGGTTTCCTGTCGGAAGCTGAATTGAATCAGGTACTGATTACATTACATTACATTGATTGTTGATTTAGATTCGATTACATAACTTACATAATCACGAGATCACGAAACACGACCTACATGAAAACGACCTATTATGCATTTACGCAACGCTAAAAGTAATGGAATCTAGAAAAATGGTCAGAGGCATTTTGAAATGTAGAATTTTAATTTAAAGTGTGAGTATTTTTTGATGGAGCAATGTCTGGTCTCACTGAAAATAAGATCACTTGATTTGATTTGATCAAGAATCGAAGCGTTTTCATCATTTATGGGGCTATAAATTGCATTGATGAGAAATGAGAAAGTAATGTTTGCATGGAGCTTTTTGTGCATACATGAATTTACTTTATGCCAATTTTTGTGAAGAAAGCAGTGAAAGTGAGAGATAAAGTTGTAAAATGCATCCACCTGAGTGTAGGTGTAGTAATGTGCATAGAGGATGAAACATGTCTTTATTAATTACAGGAAGGTTGAGTGCTATTTTCATTGTTAGAAGGGAAAGCGGTAGTAGTAAGGAAAGTACCTCGAGGTGATTTCCTTGAATAAGTTATAATGATAATTTAGTGCCAAATGCGGCGCAGTGGGACCCCTTCGTGTGTTTTCATTGCAAGAGTACGGGAAAAGAGAGGAGTCATGAATTTTTAATGAATTAATTTAGTGGGACAGAACAGAACATCTTCCCTTTCTTTGTTCATTTGGACTGGCACACTTATAATGGGAAGCTCAGGAGAGAGTTTCCAGCTGTGGCAATAGGATCCAACAAACTCAACTAAAAGAATAATGGTTGAGAAGAGTATTCACTCTCTTTTCCGTCTTGTATCTTCCTGTGCCGGTGGCAGTACCATGATAAAGACAAGGGAAACAGTCCGAGAGAATGAGTGCGTGCGGATCGATGGTTTTATCGATCTGATCTTTTGGTCGCATTCAGACTTCACTTAGTGATCAATGTGTGTTCACATCTTTTGCACATTCAAAAACTTTACTCTAGGGTATTTTTCACGTTTTTTGGCAACGCTACTGTACGGAGTTAAGTACCAAACACACGCAAAGACTCGTACTTGGACCCGAGAGTCGACCCAACCCAACCCTAAAATTGTCAATAGTACACAGACACATGCGACTATACCCGTGATATGAAAACAATACCGTGTGAACTTTTCTATAGCTCAATGTACGAGATCGATGTTCGCCGAAATGCATCTCACATCGTTTGCGAAATTGCAGATAAATTCGTATTCATACAATGCACGAGCACAATTGGAAATTCCTAAAATTGATTTCAGTTGAAAGAATACAATACACAATGATAATGAAAGACGAAAGAGTGAATACCTAGCAGCCTAGAATAAATATTTCATTTTTTAGGTTCACTCGCATGATTTTTTCAGGAAGAATCTAATCAGTCTTCGTGTTTTCCCGTCCTTTTGTGCATGTAATACAATTGATGTTAGAAGTATACAATTTCATTTTGCGATTCTGTTTATTTGATTGAACCAGTTCATCGAACAATTTCAAGAAGTGAAAGAAGCTACCCGAAATTCTTCCAAGGGCGGTTCAGCCCCGATAACAAATGGAAGTAGCGGGAGAGACAGTGCGGCTGCTAATATTCCACCTCCGGCTGGCATGTCAGGAGGAGCTTCTCCATTTTCCTCGCGAAATGCTGTTCATGGAGAAGATGGAGACCATTCCATCATTACCAACTCAAATGAAGCAAATGCTAACTCGCTCCTTAAAAGTGTGTCAGTAGCTCATCAAAGGAGTCAAAGTTTGTCAGGTGTCCCACCCGGAGGTTCCACGGAAAGTCCTAAACATGGAGCTGTTCCAGGAAAACCAGATCTTGTCGGCCAGTCTCCAGAGACACAGCTGAAATATGAGAACGAACGACTGCGACATGCGTTAGCTCAAAGGTAGCATATTTATGTCGTCATTCCATGGCCGTACATGTATTTTATTATATGTAATCTGTAAAAACTGCAACAGTTGTAATAATAGATTAATCTCGTCCTTTGATTGACAGTTCTGCAAACGCGAAAAAATGGGAAGTAGAGTTAACAACGCTAAAAAGTAATAATACCCGACTGACTGCAGCTCTAACAGAAAGTACGGCTAATGTTGAAGAATGGAAGAAACAGTTGCACGCGTACAAAGAAGAGAATCAACGACTGAAGCAGCGCACCTTAGAAGCGGAAGCAGCTCGTGGAAATGCGGACGCTGCCGCCGAATTAAGAAAAGAGATCGGTCTAATGCGGGAGAAAGTAGACTGCCTGAATCTGCAGCTCAAAGGAAAGGATGATGAAATACGTTCTGTTAAAGAAAAAAATGGAACGGGCGAATCGAAGGTGAGTTTATGGCTTTTGGTTTATTTGGTCTCTAACATGCATTATCAATGTTAATGTCTGCGTTCTTCTATATATCTGCATTTTATAGTTATTATTTTTTTTTACAAAATAATGCCACTCAAACGCTTTTCGTAAAGCTTTCATTCTGTGAGGCAACCTACGGTAGTTTCTTTCTAGTTCTACAAGAGGGAAATATATAGAAAGAAATTGTTATAGAAAATTGCAAGACCAAATCCCAAACAATGTGTAAATAGAGAAAGTTTTTCTCTAGCTTCTGCTTTTTCCCAACGCTCGTTTACTTTTTAGAGATGTTTACAATCACACGAATTCGACAAAAGAAAACAATTCGATTTTTGTTTGCTTTTTTTTCTCTCGTAGGATTCGGAAACGTTGAGAGTAACGCTTCACCAAGTGCAAGCCCAATTAGAAGCCGCCTTGGGAGCTCAAGACTCGCAGAGAAGAGTTCTAGAAGCTCTCAATGTTCAGTTAGCTGACAAAATCCAAGAATTGGCTGGCATTCATGGGGAAATCAACACTGCGCTACAATCGTAAAGTAACAAAAAGTTTCATTCAATGTGTGACGTATGTTAGTAATTCCTTCAAATGTAAACACGACACGCAAACACAATTCAACATAATTAGTTCATCTTGCATTGCGCTCTGAACCATCGGTCGTGTCATCGTTCTCTGCAACGTATCCACCGAATGCGAATAATCATACAATATTACGTATTACTTTACAATGTGTACTAATTAATAATGTTGTAATAACAATGAATTTATTTAACGTGGCAAATCTAATAGTATTAAGATCCATCACTCTCAAACCCTTTAACTGGAGGTATTACAAATATAGATAAATGTANGTATTACAAATATAGATAAATGTATTAACAAAGTTTGTTCCGGTTTTGCAACAAAGATAAACTCTTGTCACTGCTTTTCTGAGCAGGATGATTGTGAATGATTCCCAAAATTATGACATTTCCATGTTTTTCACAGAAACGGTTACTTTCTCATGGAACACATGAGAACCTAACGAATTCTTCGAGTTCGTAACTGTGCAATATTGTGGTATTACTAAAGTGATATTCAGTGTTGGTAATCTGGATGCACCGTTAAGTTTTATTAGATCAGTATGGAGGCTGGAGACGCAAAGATCTAACTTAAATGCTATAATTAATAACTCTGTTAATATTACTACAATTGTGATTTTGATTGTTTTAGTTGAGTTTTGCTCTCGCTACTTCAAGAAAAGATGCCATCTTTCATGGTTGTGCAGTTTGAGCGAAACATTGCCATACATTTTATCAGGCATTAAGTGAAAGTATTCCAAATGTGATTTTAATACTGGTTGTTCCATTAGTTTTATATTATGCATTATAATTGTAATCCTTTTTAACCGTATGCTTCAGTTACCGTATTTCTGCACAATACGTGAATTTTGTCAATTGAGTGCCAATGCGAACATCAAAAATCAGATCATTCTAATCTATATATGGACAAAAGTTCCCTTCTTCAAACTATCTACGTGTCTATAATACAGTTTCACAAAAATTAACTCAAATAGAGTTGGTAATTATACTAATATTGTTCGTTCATTTATAATAATGTAAGTTATTACAACTGGACTGCAACCTGACGTAGAAAACATTTTCAGTTACCCTACAAAAAGAAACCGATGTGAAGGGTATGCTATGCAAGTGTTGCTGTCTCACCTGAAACCGTTTCGTATTACATGTTGATATTAAAAATTCTATTCATAAGCTAATTGTGGAGGGGTTTGCAGTGAAAATGTGACTATTTGATATTCTGGAAAGTGTGAAAGAAATTGCATAAAGTGAGCAAGAGTGTACAGAGATAGCATTATGAATGCCACAAGCCACAATGTCAATGTTTGATGAGATACGACCTCATAAAGGTTGTAATGTTAGATAGTGTCAGATAATCATAAATATTGTATTCAGAAAACAAGTGACACTGACACTTCCCTTCCTGCAATATACAATTTCATCTATAAAAGCTACTATTAATATCGGATTAACTTGTTGTGCAGGAAATAATATTAAACAAAATCTTGGAAAAGCCATGCGTTGTTCGGGCGTGAAGTTGAGTTTACGATCAAGCTTTTAACGCTTAATAATTGTGAACAAATGCCCAGTATTGTAGATTTTAATGGATTTTATTCAGTAATTCTCCGAAAGACAAGATGAAGATTACGAGGGGCTAAAAATAACTTTACTTTCCACGAAATGATTTTAATGTTGGTTGTGCCGTACACGTTTTGTTTTAATTTTAATTTATGAAACTGAAACTGGAACTTTTATTGAAAATATGTTTTATTATTATATAAGCTAAAAAAACATTCCGCAATGACCTTTGTGCTTTGTTTGTACAAAATTATAAGTTTCAAGGTTTCAAAAAAGTAATTCCATAATATGCAGAGCTGCTATATGATTTTATTATGATATAACTTGATTATTCCATAGTTTTTAATTATTTTACCGTGTTAACAAGTTTTGTTGCTGATTGCTGCTTGTTGATTTTCTACTTTTTATAGTATTTTGTAAAGTTGCTTTTATTTTTGTTCAATATTATATATACGGTGATTCTGTGGCCATAAACTCAACAAGTTTTAAAAGTAATTGAAACAGTATTGGATTTCAAGTTTTGTTGAATGATGAGGAGAGCCCAAAGGAAAGTGTCAAATCGTTATTGACTAATAAACAAACTAATGCTCAGCTATTATTAACAAAAATGTCTCTTGAGTATAAATTAAAGCATTGTTTCCATCATTGCATAATTTTCATGTTTAGTAACTGTTTCAGGAGGTAACATATTTTTCACAGGCACAGGTACCATACAGGCGAAACAAACGAAAGTATAGCGAAGATACTAAGATTCTGGTGTCTATAGATAACATGGTTAAAGTAGTATTTCGTTGCAATGTCATTTAACTTTAATTACATCGTTTACTGCGTTCAGAGTACAAAAGGATATTGTGGTCATTTGGTTCGTTTTTGTGATTCCTTGTCAATAAAATGTCTACAAATACGCTTTTCATGTAAATGCAATATCTTGCGTGCGTCAAATCGAAAAACAAGTCGTGATGCGACAAATAATAGCATTGACTTCGAGATGATTGGTGAAGCGTGCCACACAAACAACACAGGTTACACTCACTGTCACTTAAAATCAAAGTCGAAATCCGGTTGACACTTGCCCATGATAGAAGGATAGCTACCCAATGGACATTGACTGGGTGGTACACCAATTGCCCCATAGGATGTCTTGTGCGTTCGAGGTTGAGAGCAACTTGGTAGAATTGCATTGGAAAAGAATCGAACAACTTCATCACCCACACATGAGTCAATAGGTTTCCCCAGAACTGCACATTTACTGCCTTTAATGGGCACTATTTCGTTCGTAATGTCTGACTCTTCACTTCCGTCTGGGACAAGTAGATCCGGATGATTCAGACAGCGATTAGGCTCGCAAACTGGGACTCCGCTGCGTGTCACATTTAACCATTCTCCATCGTCGCAGAATCCCTTTTAGACACGATGCAAGTAATTTGAGAAAGAAGATGATTTTTTCATAAACATACAAAAAACGCAAGCAATTACTTTTTTGTGTGGAATGAGTGGATACTTACCTGAGAGAAGATGAAGTAACAACGCTGACTTGCTTCATGAAATAAAAGTGCACGCTCATGCAAAGAATAAGGACAACTGCACCTTCCGTAAGGACTACTCCATTCCTCTGGAAGAATTACCATACTGAGATTACATGGACCCTGTAATTCCTTCTCGTAACACTGTCCATCGTCCTTGAACAGTAGCTGATTCGTTTCTGGACACTTGCTGCAATAATGATTCACACAAATACAGAGAAGCAAATTAAAGCACAATCATTCGCATGTTGTATACTTAAAATACTGCACGTTCCAATAATTCCATAATATAACAGTCATTCCATTCATTAGAAAGATAAAAATTGAATCTGTGCCATTCGTATATTTGGAAATTCATACAGTTTTGCAATTACCAGTGGCTGGCGGGATAACAGACATACTTTATATGATTAGATTACACAATTTACACTTTTCAGGAAACGCGTTCTAAAAATAAACCAGAATGCAATATGCAATAAGGAACTTTTTCATACCTGTTAGATCTGCTTCTTATAATTACTAGAATAATGATAGCTGCTGCTGCAATTGCGACTAGCGTGCCGATTTTACACGCATTTGAAAACACTATTGACATATTGTTTGAGAAATATTAAAACTTCTTCACTTAACAGTAACAATATTAGCAGTGCAGAACAGCGCAGCGTAGAACTGCGAATTCCAACTTGGATTTTTGAACTTCACATTTGCTTCATTTACATTTTGAACATTACAACTACAACTCAAGATGAGATGATGCGAAAATTTATCTTTAAGCCGTATGACATGAACTTGTCACAACACAAGACTTGGCCACGTCACTTTCTTTTTCGAAACGACTCGGTGACTCTTTTCCTATGTTGTTCAGTTCTCGTTTTGAATTCCCAGACAGACGCTTGACTCTATTTGCGTCAATTCGCACCTGCACCGTATAGTAGTATGGAGAACAGCACTGCCAAAATGAGTGAAGACGACGATGACAACGATGCGAGATGAACTGACTTATGTACTGAGGTTTTTGTGACTGACTGCGTGAGCAAGTGAACAGTTCGGTTGAAGATTACAGGTATATATCAGGTAAATGTGTAACTCTCTAGTATCTCGTATAAACTCTCCTGATTATCGCTGTATTCGATATAATATCTGGATTCTCAATGTGAGCACACAACTAATGCACAAAAAAGATAAATAGTAAAGAATTAGAAGAAGCGTTCGTGTTGTAACGTGTACTATACTATAATAATAACAGCGAGCGTTCTAAACTGTACTACACCAATGTAACGTAACCTTGTGTCTCAAATCTCACAAAATGATAATGTTGATGAGAGATGCTAAAAAGTCATCAGGGCCCTTTCCGCTCTACAGAGTGTGCAAGCATAATAAGCATCTGTCTTGGCAGACTGTTTTGCATCGTCCACACCTCAATGCGTAATCTTAATCATACGGTACGGATTGATGACATGTTGTTAGTGCCCAAAGGAGCCGAGCCTTCGAGTTTCCATGCATTGGGGAAAATGAGAAACGCGAGTAAAATGCGCTTAAATCTAATGTATTTGTCTTATCTCCTTCGGCAGTATAGAAGATCGCGACCTTGACCTTGATAAGATACATCTCATAACATAAATAGATGCTCATTTTGTTCCTCAATGTTCGTCAATAAGGTGTTTTAAAATATTTAATGAGCGTTGAAAGCAATGCTCACTTTTTACGAATAGTAAAGTGAATAACATGTACGTAAATTACGTGGATACGTTTTTGAACCGCGCGTCACCGGAAAAGGGAAACCATAATTTGCACCGATAAGCTCAAACCAGCAAAATAATTATCTATATTTTCATGTTTTACATTAAAACAATTTTGTTAGCTTTTCTGACTTTCTGACGTATATTCTTTACTGTTCAAATAAAGTGAATCATGGGGAATAGTGACGATGACGACAAATATTCATTGAACGTGATGCCAAGTGTGTCATATCCTTGTTTGGACGTTTTCGTCATTCGGACGTAATCTATAATGCTTGCTGGAGATTCAGTCTGACCTTTACTTTTAGTAATGCTTTGGACTTATTGCAGGATTGCAGGATAAGAAGGACTAAACTTTTCCATTATGGTGTTAACCAAATTAACCATACGTTATGATTTCACTATTCAACCCAGGCACACGGGAATGGAATTTGCCAGTGAATAGTAATGAAATGAATGCAAACTGTTATTTTTATTGCATACTTTATGTACAAGTTGGAACCGGAAATTTCTATTGTACTGTTTCCAGATATTATTTATTGTTTATGTATTACAAATTACAGCACAACACACCTGTGTTTTTTTCACACTCAGTCACAATCACATTCATTTTCACATTAATCATCTCATCATATTAAATCGTCATTTCTCACTCAAGTACTTTGACTATGTTTACTTTTATGCTTATGCCTAGTAAATGGAATACACATTTCAAGTCTCTTAAAGTGCATGGACAACAAAACACCAATATTGGTTCACCAATCTACCTATTTTCACTGGCACATGATTATTTACTGAGTCAAACGTATTGCACACCTGTTGCAGTCTATAAACCTATAAATGTATCTTATTTGACTATTTGACAGATTATAACACGGAAAGTTGAATGATTCCATGAGTTATTGATGCACACCTGTCTATAAACCTATAAATGTATCTTATTTGACTATTTGACAGATTATAACACGGAAAGTTGAATGATTCCATGAGTTATTGTTTATATATAATTGACAATACGAATTATATAATTGGAAAATGGAAAAATGCAAGCCGATGAGGGTCTCATGCCATATATCAGATATATCGGCCATAAAGATCCTATCTATCTATCTATATAATTGACAATAGTAAAAACAATGTTGTACTGGACATGCTGCAATGTAATTAATTAATTAAGGATGCAAAGATAATAAAACTAGCGTAGTCGGAAGTTTTTTGTAACTCAAAGGTTGACGAATGGCTGGCATCTGTGAATGCGAGAATTAAAGGTTCTTGCACGACAAACGCTTGGATTTGCTCCGACGAGACTCTTTTTCACCAGAGACTTTTGGCAAGCAGGGTAAATTTTTTCACGAAAGAATTGAAAAACTTCAGATCCACTGCATTTACCAGGAACACGGTCGCCTAATTTATAGCAATCAGAAGAACTATTCATATTGTATGGAAAGTGATTATCTTCGCAAGTTTTCTTAGCACATGCTGGATTGCCATTCATTTGAATAATGAGCCATTCTCCATTCTTGCAATCACCCTTTTGACAAAATCATTCAAGAATAAACTGTTATTTTATTATATAACATAAAATATATGGAAAGTGAAATGTGAAATCTGAAGGATACAACTGGTATGAGAAATGTGCAAAAAGTAATATAGTCAATGTTCACAGACCTGTTCGAAAACAAAGTAGCATTGGTCCGATTTGTTGCTGTAGACCAATGTCCTACTACTAATTTCCCAATTACAGTCGCAAAGTCCATATCCGTCGTTGTTAAACACTGCTTGTCGATCAGGGCAAGGTCCCATGGAAAGTTCCGGGTAGCATGTAGCGTTCTCGTTGTTCCGTTCATTTTCCATTATGAGGCATTTCGGACCGCCCCTGTTTCATCAAGGAATTGATATAAACAATAGTACAAATCTGCATGATACAGCAGTAATTTTGCCAAAACTTTGCGTTCAAAGTCTGGTCAATGAATGATATTTAATAGTAATAATAAATAATTGCATAAAGAGGTTAAGATTATCTGCTTACTCTGCCATTATTCTATGAGCGGCCAAAATTCCTATTATAATCACACCAATGACAAACAGCACGGCAAAGGCTGCCAACGCCCATTTGCGAATTGCCATTTTGCTAATTGCAAAACGTTTACCAACAGAGACAAAGGTCACTAAGATGACACTACACGTTTTCTGAATTCTCAATGATTTTGGCTTTCTGGTTTCTAGTACTACACGTCAAAGACAGAAAGACAAAATATTGAAATTGTGCAACTGACAATCAATTTTTTACAATTCGCGAATTCAAAATAGCGTCGGGTTGACCTTGTCAAGATCTCTTCACGGGCACAACCGTCGTTTCTTACTGATCTTAGATCATATCCACAAGCGGCCTTTAAAACGTTTGTTTGGGAGTTTTGCATGAGTTGTCCACAAAAGAACTCGGATGTTAATATTCCTTCGTTCATTGGATAATCCTCGCTGCATTGCCCATCCATTCCATCCCATTGATCCCATGCATGCAATGCTTGCAAAATGCAAGCCGGTATAGCAGTTAAACACTTAGTAGTAACAAGCTTTCGTTTCACTTGTATGTAAAATGCAAATAATGTACAAAGTGAAGAATGCATTCAACTGAGTTTTTTAGGGAAGTTTGCGAATCCCCATGAGCGTGAATGAGTCAGTAAGCTAGCTTATCCAATTGCCAAACGTTTGTATAGCCATGCCATTTGTATAGCCGAGTGCGGAGTGCAAAATTTCTCCTGTACTACAGTTTTTTGCTGCGTTTTTCTTTGAAATGTCCACGGACGAAGATGAATGAATGTACGAGGTAAAGGATCCTAACAACTTCTTCCATTCATTCCATTGGCGTTGACCAATTGGCGTTTGAATCAAAGTCCAATCAAGACACAAGCTAGTGCGTTGTGTTGTTTTTATGCAATATTAACTACTATTTTTTACTATACATTACAAAGCAAATTTGTCTCTTGTAGTATTCATGAAAGTTCACAAGACGAGTGTGTCGAGAAGCTCCATCATATCATCATCATCGTATGATGAGTGAATCATAGAGCAAAAACGTTTACTGTGAAAGCGGATGCGTCATTACAGTCTCTTTTATTACGCAGTATTCATTTACATTTTTCAAGTTGTCCGTTTTTAATTTCGAAATCTGGTAGCCTTAAAATAATGACTTCCTTCAAATGCAATTGATAAATTGATCTTCCAAATGGAAACCTGAACGAAACACATGTAAACGCTTGTTCCAGGAATTAGAAGATGGTTCTCATAATTTTTTACCAATTATTAGATTGTTTTGGGACTTTGTCGTAAATTGTACAAACTAAGCCAGTATGTGATAAATCCCACAAATTAAGTTTGCAATTAAACGCTATATTAAATCATTAAATATTTTTATAAAAATTAAAATTAAAAATTAATGTCGTAATTAAGACATTTTTCCAACAAATGCTCATGATGACTGCAATTACTGCTGCCCAATGTTCCGAACGAACGATTCGGAATGCAATGTACTTCCGGGGAAATTGTTTGTGGGTTTACCTGTGCATGTGTCGCGACTCGCGAATAACTGATCCATATATGGATATGAAGATGTAGGGCGGAGAATTCATACAAAGACAAACCATCTTATTTGTAAGTTTGAATAACAGTACAATCGCAATTTCCTGACGAGTGGAAACTAACCTTTTGCAATCATTTAAAACTTGAGAATCCAGTCGTTGTTTATTTCTTTTAAAACTCGTATGGATCTGCACTCTTGGCTCACTGTCACTGCACTCTCTTGCGAGTTTGTTTTTTGACAAACGTTAATAAATAGTACGTATAATACACATATAATATGACAGTAAATATTGACTACGTTCAAAAATGTCTTAC
>JABASF010002810.1:0-12784 GCA_019776145.1 Harlomillsia oculata
CGGCAACAACATCAGGTTTCAGGTCTAGAATACGATTTCGTATTGGAATCAGTTCAACTTGATCAAAATGACCATTTCGGAAAATATGAATCGTAAAATCAACGGTCTGTCTGTCTAACTTTGCTTTCACTAAAGTCGGTTCTTCGGATGTAAAGTGAATTGAACAGTACTTTTGAATTTTGAACGTGTTAGGTGTTCTTAGAACAACATCCGTGAAACTATAAAAGTCGGGTTGTTGCATGTTAATGACAATAAAAGGACGACTAGGCCTTGCTTGAGAAATAATTTCCTCCCAGGCAGATTCATAGAACACATTTTCTGTAGCTTTCTTTCGGCTTTCAATCAGTGCAAACTGGCGATCACAGGGCATAAATGTATGTCCTACAGGCAAGAATTCCAAGTTTACCTGAGAATGAAGATTATTCAAGTTTAGCAGATCATACATTAAGCTAACGTAATGGACGATAGTCACCATCGTCTTCTAAATACCTTCGAACAGTAGTGACGGCGAATGAGAAATTGGCAAAGTTTTATCACATTGATATTCTTGTTTTGACCTCCGCAGTTGTCCATGTACAGAGTCAGAATTCGCTCCTCACCGGATACCAAAGGAGAAAACCTTGATCTTACATGATGCCAAATACAAGATGCAACTTCGTCTGACCCCTTTTTGCTAGTTCTTTCGGACCACAAATACATGTATCCGTCATTGGTTGCGCAGTCTGTGATTCCTAGGTTGTAGACCTTTAATTTTTTGGCGTAGTACCATTTTGCGTTTGTTAGTTGAGGTGTTTGAAGTGTCTAAAAAATACAGGTAGAGTTAGAATGAACAACTTGGAATGAACACTAACTCAAAGATACTTTCGTGAACATTTTACCTTTTCCAAATCAACACAAATTGTGACATGACTTGTGCTTTCTTTGGAAAGAGCGGTGGAGTCCCTCATTGCCTTATAACCGGATTCCGCTTCATAATGATGCTTTTGTTGCGCAATCATTATAGCTTCCAAATTACCCTCAGCATTGTCGTTAGCATAGTTTATATTCATTATTTTAACTTTAAATACTTCACAAACTTCGCACGTGTCATTCCGAGGCTCCCCAAATCGAAATCTTCGCTCCCGAAAAGTTCTATAGTACAAATCCTTCCAGTGGCCAACTTGTACTCCTGCGTGAACTCTTCGAAAGTTTTCGAACATTTTTGCTACCGTCAGATCGGCTGGTAAGTACATCCGTAGTGGATCACCGGTCGAACGGCGGTAGTGACTTTCTTTGGGTTCAAAAGATAAAATGTGTTGTACGATCATTTCAGTGTCTTCAGGGAGGTGTCTTTTGGGTCTTGTTTCATGTGTTCCCCGTCTGTCAGTCGGTATGAAAATGCCAAGTTTTGCTTTCTGCTGAAGAGTGGACAATCGGTGTTTGGTCACCGAAAATGTGTCCATAAACGTTCTGCGACAGACTTTTCTTCTTGATCCGTTTTCATTTGGAATATAATATTGCCAGTCTTGTTCGTGAGCTTCTTTCGTCATGAGATGGATCAGTGCTGTAGATTGCAAATCGTAATTTCCGCATTCCCAAAACTGCCGATAAAGTTCCAACTGCCGTACATGACTGATTCTGTCGGGTCCATAACAGCCACGTTCGTGGCACTGTGTACTTTCGCAATGTCGAATCTGTCACACAAGTTCTAAAATGTACGTCTAATCGAATCGAAATTTTCAATTTTTGTTAACACAAGAAAGGAGGATATGATAATGAGAATGATACCTCAGTGGGAGCTGGAGCAGGCTGATGCTCCACTTGATTTCTTCCGGTGTAGCTGTTGTTACTATTTCGGAGTTGTTTTCGGATTTGGTCCGCGGTTCCCAATAAAGAGAGTTGACGAAGTCGCCCTTTATTTAAATGATTTACCAACCTCGGTGTAATTGTGACGCTTGCCATGTTTGACCTGTCCCTTTGAATGAGGTCACCAGTGGTAAGAATGTGATAAATAAGTACTTTACAAAGCTCAACACATACAACGCAATAGGACACGGAGTCGAGATTTCGAAAAAGAAATATATTCGAAGTCTCGATTCTCAAAACGTTTTCTCTGCCTTGGTTACCGAAATTTCGAAAAAAATTCAAAATTTTTGGCCTTAGCAACGGACCGTGTCCGGTTTTTCCGCCCAGCAGCTCAATTAAAATCGTACGTCTCTTAAATGGCAGTCCTGTGTTGGAGTTTTGGGGCGACTCCATTTGGAATGGAAATGGTTGCCCACCTGCGTCTGTCAATTTTGAAAGAATATACGATGACGATGAAGTGGACCTGGGCATGGACAAATCCAAAACCTTATTGTCATCATCGTCGTCAGTTTTTTGGGTCTTGGCCTTCAATCCTTCATTACCATCCTCAAGGTCATCTCCGAGTTCATCATCATCATCCGAGTCCTCAGAGGAATCAGAGTCTGCATTTGAATCCGAATCCGACGAAATCGATGATTCTGAAGACGATGGTGGGACATCCGTAGATTGTTCGGATTGTGCCAGTGAATGAGATGGGTCAGACATTTGCTTCGATGAAGTTTCGAAAATCCGGTTACCATTAACATTCGACATTGCACAAATCACATCTGTTGCTGGAATGTAGCGCCTTCCACGTCTTCTACGACTGCAATATAAATGAAAAGAAGTTTAATGACGAATGCTCTACCCAATTAATTTAAATAATTTAGATTAATTGATTAATATAAGGTAATAAGATTAATGAAGAATATACCCAGGCTTCTCCATACTTCCACCTTGTGCGGAAGACCGACTTGATAACGCTTCTGAAGCGTCATCGCCACCATCACCCATTCGAATCCGTTTTCTTTGGTTCTTCCATTTTCGCTTTCGTGAACGACCCGCCGGTTCCCAAGAACTAGTCGTTTTGACACTCTTGCTGATGTTCGCTAATGTTATCAATTCCATAAAATTCATACAACTGTTTTGATCCTTTTCGAATTTTGACGACAATGGCCCATCAGGATTATGACGCGAGTTGTCCAAAATCTTACTAATATTTGCACGTGACACAATTTCAAAAAACCGCATGCTGACATGACTTTCCCCTTCGTTTGAACATTCATATTCACTTGATGATCCTGAAAAATTCGACGCTGACATTGACGATGATGACGTGGACGAGGACAGTATCTTCGAATCCGAACTGTCATTATTGAATGTAGCGGGAGGAGGAAGTGACAATGGAATCGTTTTATTGGAATCATTCAAACAGCTTTGCAAATGATGAGTCAACCATCCAGGACCAGTTGTCGAGTTTTCTTGATTCAAATCATGTCGAAATGTTGACAAATCTTGTAAACCCTCGTTCAACAGTTCAACTTTTGTGTGTCGAAACATTCTATATTAAATTTCAAATTCAATTTTATTAATCGTATGTCACGAAATCAATCAATCACGACCGGGAGGCGGCCGCGAGAGAGGCACAAACGGATTTCATCAGGAGGGATCTTTTCTTAAATATTAATTTCAGAAATAATATGCAAGCGCACCAAAGTTGCATCAATAGGCATACAAATAGTTTTATTACTAAACCACTAAAAACTACCAAAGTAAGAATTTGTTACCTCAAAATTCAAGAGTTAGGTTTTAGATTGACGAATGATTCACATTCAATTCAATCAATCAATCTTCAATGTTTCGCTTTCGAGACTTTCGACTATTCGACGAGAATAAAAAACGCTGATCACTGTGATCCCACCTCGCACCCTTCAAAATTCGAAACAGATTCAGTTCAGCTCTGTGAGAAAACAACTCAACAAATCGAACTTCAGCCTTAAAAAAAACCCTATTTTTACTAAATAAACCAATGTCGCCTTTGTCTTGCATTTGACAGTTGCAATGACAGCAAGCACAATAAAATTATGAAACAGCAACAATTCGCTTTCCTATTTTTAATGACAACGGTGTGAAGATTGTGAGTTGTGATTGTGACCTCAAAAAAGGTCTAATCCAGGTCAGAAATGATACTCACATGTCACATATACTCAGAATCTGTCAAATGCCAGATTCAGTGTTAAACCGAACCTATGTCACTAATACAGAAAACGACGTTTTTATGGCGGGTATTGCTTAATCGTTTTTTGCATGAAGTTTCTACGTTTCTTTATTTATTTGCTATTCAGTTGAGAATTAATTTATCAATCAACATAATCAATAATTAATTCATTTATTATAATAATGAATAATCTTTAACTAATGGAACTATTGTATTGCACACTACAATATTATTGGCTTTTGAATGACTACTAACATCAATGGTTTTGTCATACACATTAATCCTTCTCCGTATTAATGTCGTTATTAAGTAAGTAATCGAGCAGCATTTAATTTTAGTTGCATACGTGAATATGCCATCGTGATTAGTTGATTTGTACAGTGAAATTTAAAAAAAAATACAATATTGCTGTCCTTTTAGTGGTATTTTCCCCAATCCTCAGGATGGTAATTTACACGCGGATTATGAAAGAGGGATCTCGTCCCGTCACCCCATGGAAAACGCTATAGCGTATTAAAATGCAATTAATTTAATTCATTCAATGATATAATAACTTGAATTTTTAATTTTAAAACTTTTATATAGAACCTTGTCTCGTTTTCTCAAATACTCATACTCAATGTACTCTTTTGGTTGTTCATGCCCATGAGAAGCACCCAAAAGAACGAAAGCTGACATTAGGCCAACGCATGGCAAAGCGCCAAAAAGTGCAAATTTTCGCCAAAGATCCATTCCACCCGCTGCATACCAAAAAATGTATAATTATAATTAAATTAAAGCTAATAAAAGCTTCCTCGGCACAAGGACATGTATTGACCAAATTGACCTCCAGCAGGTCTTAATATTTTAATTATTTTTAATACCTGGATGTTTTGCGTAGCGCCCAGCCACTAACTTCGAGTACTCCGGCATTCGGCCCGAAGCACTTGTAAAAATCGACCTTTTAATAATCCGATTCATGCTAATTGCTAATTACTTTTATGAAATATTTCCTTTATTCCAGATTAAATCTAATTAGTGCAACGCTACCGTGCTCACACCCTCGGATGTCGGATGTCAGCCAGGTTTTATATGAATGTACGCTGAAGCTCTGTTTGTTGACATACTGTTGCGTTGGACATTTTGGACTATAGGAGCTGATGCTAAAAATAAAATGTGTCGCAATTTCCCCGTTTTGCACTGTTTTTGCAATTGCATTTTGATTCTATTGCGAATCTGGATTGTGCTTACAACTAGAGAATGGAAACTGCGGGCATTGCATTTGGCATTGTGATCTTGTGTCTTGTGTGAGAAGTGAGAACGTCACAGATTATGTCCATAAGCCCCCAACGCACATGTTTCAGCTTGCCCCGTGCATCATCATCATCATCAGTCGTTTTGTAGCCTCATAGAAAAATTTCGCTTGAACAATGAAGATTAGTTAACCTCTGACATGTAATTGGGACATGACGCTTTTCCAAGAACAAGGTGAGAGTCCTTGACAATTTGCGTCATTCGCTCCGTCCCACGCAAGCCCAACCCCAAAGAAGACGAGACATCCTTTTTTATATCCAAAGAGTTGGGAGAAGAATATTTCAATTACTTCTATTGAAATCGTGGACTATTGATTTGTACACAGAGAAAGAAGTAGAAAAGACACACACACAATAGGTCGGAGCGAGGCAAACCAAATTTTCTATACGTTATTATAATAAATATCTCCAGAGCCCATTGTTACCCGTGTCCATTGAAAGACGGATGCAGCAAGGAGAATCTTCACGAAAGAATAAGAGAGATAGAGAAAAAAAAGTCGCTCGCTTTTCAAAAGAAGAAGAGTCTTCAATAAAATGCATCGCGTCAATAATAGCAGAGAAAATTAAAAGGCAGGAAGACACCAATCTGGACGTTTGTTGTGCTCGCTGTCGCTTTTTATATGGACGAAATTCAACAAAGCAACAACACTTGGTTGACGCTGACTGTCGACAAAAAAGCGTTACGTGTCTGGTGAAGATGCGAAATTGTCAAGACCTCGAATCCTCGACTTGCGACTATGCGAGTTCAATGCTAATCAATTGCATTTGCATGTAAAAAAAAAATATGATGTAGTCAGTTTCTGGTGAGGAAGACTGAAACCCTACATTTTAGTTTTAATTAAGCTCAACTGATTCACAGACTTGATTAGAAGAATTCCATTAGCAGGCAAAAGTCAACATGTGCCTGTATGCCTTTTGCCTTTCCCGTTCTTCCAAATGTGTTCTAATCTCTGCACATTTGAATGTGTACAAGTCTCAAGTCTTTTGTTTGTTGAAAGTCTAAACGAGCTCTGAGAACATTTTATACCCTTTAATAAATCATTACTAAATGAAACGGTCACCTTCGTTTCCGTTAGAAAATGAATGACTTTTTTGATTTCACATGAAGATTAGGCCACATTCATTTTCACTATCTTAGTCATTTTCTAAGGTTATGTGAGTGAAAATGGTCCCATTCAAAAAATACGTTTTTTTTCGTAATTTACATCCAAAATCAAGGTTTTAAGTTAGGTCACTTCGGTCCTACTTTCGATTGTAATTAAAAAGTGGGATAATGTGATCGTGATGTGACATGGGAATGAGTCGAATGAGTAGACAGTAGACAGATTTGTGCTGAAATGTCAACATGTCTACAACAACCGGCAAGTACAATGTGACAATAAGATCATTCAATTCATAAAAGGGGTCTTGCCCGACTGCTTCTTTCAACTCTTCTCCACGGGTGATTAAAGATTTTGGGTCCCGTATAAATAATAGCAATTCGGATTTGTTCTGGGTCTATGTGAAAGGACAAAGTGAGTGGGACATAAAGGATTCAAAAGCCACAACTTCACCCGTCCCTTCTCCCGTCACATATTGAATTGATAATCCGTAAATATCGGTTCGGGGAGGAAAGTTGATTCTAATCATAGAGCAAGAGGAACCTACACATTTCGAGAGTATGATGGTATATAGTTACAATGGGACACAAGACTTCATTCTGTGGCCAAAAAGAATATGGTTCGTTGCACTCATTCAACGTTTATTATACTCATGCATGGTACAGAATACGATAAAAGTACGATTACGATACGATATAATAGTGAATTTCTTCAGTTCTTGTTATTGTTAACGTGCCCAAACTATATCAAGTTTCGTATTTTATACTTTTTTTGGCAAGAAAAGAAGTAGAAAAGAGTTTTTTATAGTTAGTATTTCATTAATGGTCAACTTTTTGGTGCACAATGGAAGACAGAGGAAAGACAAGACGTTAAGACATTTCTCAAGGATGATAATGCTTAATAGGATTTCTCAGAAGCTTGTATTGTTGAAGCAAGTGTTTCTGGTACTTTTGGATTATAGCGAAATCATTTAGCGCACAAGACGATTATCTGTAGCCATAATCTTAAAGAGGGAAAGAGAGACTTGACAGAAAAAGCTTAAGAAATGAATTTGGGAAAGGGATTTTTGCATGAGACTTGACAATGTAAGGCCGAGCGAGTTGGCTCATCAGAAAATGTAACACAAAAGGGTATATTTGGGTGGGAGAATGGGTGCAGAAGAGAGTCAAAGTCGCTGTTTTAGAAAACACAAAAGGCGAATAGGAAGAAGAGAATAGAAGGTTTTTGATAAAAAGGCACCGAGAGCCATTGCAAGTTGCGACTCTCTCTCGTCTCGGCTCTTGTTCCTAATGTAAGGCATTGCCATCGTCATCACCATCATCATCGGTCGTCGTCATCAACATATCTCGTGCTCTCTTTTCTCCACTCGGAGCTTTTGGGTTTCTACCCCATTCTCTTTTTGAAGCTAAACTCGCGCCCTAGCCACGATAACCGCTGAATCGACTTCCATTAAGCAATTGTATGGGATTTATGTAGCATAAATGCTATTTCGTATGCACTGCCATTGTTAATCATTGGACCAAATGAAAAGAGCCCAGAGAGAGTCGCAAGAGATGCTCCCGTTTTCTGCTTGTGTGCAAAATCCAATAGCAAACGCGAGCTCAGCGTTCTCCTCTCTCCTTGTGTCCCGGGCACAATGCTTTCCTTTGTTGACGACTTGCTGGAGAAACCTGAGTTGACTCGTCCTTTGTCAAGCCGACCTGAGTGGCGCCTTTCCTAACTACTTTTCCCACATTCCTCCTTTTTCCTTTATAAGAATCGCATCACACTCTCTCAAAAAAAGACTGTGATGTGTCCATTGTCCATGGCCCATCCACATTCAACTTCAAATCTTCCATATGACTTAATCTCCAGCGATTTTAGTCGGGCATCATCGTGAAACCTTAAATTCTTGATACCTCCAAAAAAACATGAAGTCCAAAGTGCTAAGACTTTACCCGTTGACTACGTTGACTACGTTGACTCGTCACTCGGCTCGCCTTGTTCTTGTACGTCCATTCATTCTTATGATTACTTGAACATGAGTTGTCTCAAACTCTTGTGAAGTGCCAAGTGTGGTATGAAAAAGTATCAAGTGTGGAGGAGAGGATGACGCAGAAAAAGTAACATGTCCTTTTTCTGTCATTCGTCCCATTATCATTCACTTCACTCATTCATGGAGTCTCGTCCCATTCAGAGTGTGGCATTGTGAACTATCTCTGTGCTGGGCAACCTATTCATTCCGTCATGCTTCTTTTCGGAGGGGAACAACAAAAGACTCTGGCAAAGATGAAAATGAGAATGACTCCATCCGCACTGCTCTCTTCTCTCCTTTCTCCCCAAAATCCCCGACAGTTAACCGTCCCAGAAATCTAAGTGTCCAACCACGTCTCTTTGTGTCCTTCCTACAAAATCATGCATGGCTCCTTTTCCTTTTTTTCTCTCTCTTTTGTATTCTCATGTTTATTGTACTAAACCAATGCAATATACTCTTATAACGTACGTTGTCGCATATCGCATTGTCGCTATTAAAAACCAGAGAGAACCCTCATCGTGTCACACAATAGGATGGAATTGGGTAAAAAATGAACATTTTTTATGCTCTGCTCACAATATCGGTTGAGTGTGTGCTATTCTGTGTCCACACTTGTGTACTTTCGAAAAAAAAGACAAATAATTCAGATTTTTGAAAATACTGGTACATGTAACTAGTTTGAACGATTTCAAAATCTGCTTTCCCTCCACCTGCTTGACTTTCACAGGAGAAATCAAGGTCGTCCCTGGACATAGAAAGCTTGGACGATTATTGGAAGACGAATTGGGTTGTTCTATGAATAACCTTTTCATTTTGGGGGTTTTATAAGGAAGTTCTGACCGTTGGAAAAGATTCGATTCTATTATATTCTTTGAGCTATTGTCCTCTCAATTCCTCGTACTGATTCAGTGTTCAGTTGTGTTCTTTATGCCATTGTTCTTGAGAAGGCAAGACTGACATCACCATGCATTGTTTTCTGGAGACCGCAGAACCTACTGTCTTCTTCTGTTCTCCAGAACAATCGTCGTGATGGCGAAAGTGAGGGTTTTTGGGTTCTCTTCTGTCTGTACAATCCGAAACAATGCGACTTTGCTCTGCTTTCTTCATGTGCACCTTTGGGATGAGAAGAATCGCACGAGAAAATATGAACTCAAAAGAAAGGAGACAAGCGCATTGTACGTTATACGCTTTTGCTCAAGGCTCATTTACTCAGAATCATCCCATTGTTCCCTTTCCCACTAGGAAGAGATAAGAGAAACCCAGTTATTCTTAATGTTCCTCAGTTCCAAAGGTGCTTTACTAATGCTTTTTCACATTTCCAACATGAGCACAAAACACGTCAAAGTCAAACTCAATCGGAAGTCACATTGTAACGAATCCAAAAGCTGGGCATTTCTCAACAATGAACCTCGTGGATTTGATAATTTTTCGAATTCTTTTTTCATACGTCACGTTTTATTAAGCCACGTTTTTAAAATCATGTCTGCTCCTTTCTCTCCGATCATCATTGTGGATGCTTGAGTATTCGTCACAACAATGTAAGGTTGGATTGACGCGTCAATAACCCTCAGTCCTTGAATCCCGATTACTCTCAATTGTGAGTCTACGACTGATTCGGGTAATTTCGGATCCCCCATTCTAGCCGTGCCAACAGGATGATGTAGGGTAACGGTGTACCGACGAATGTAACAGTTCCAGTATTCATCGGTTCGCATCTCAAACTCTTCACATCCGGGTAATTTCACAGTTGTGAAGCTCCCGTTTAACTTTTCAAATGTTGTCGTGTTCTCAACTAAAGAAACTGCGAATTTCACACCTTCCGCTAACACTTTGACGTCAATGTCATCCGGGTCTTCTAGGTACTTTGGGTCAATAAGGGGTTTGTCCCTCGGGTTCGTACCTTGCAGTAGAACGTGACCCCGAGAAAAAGGACGTGCTCCGGACACAATGATATGAAACGAACGTTTGCCAATTGAATTTGCGTAGTATTTTTTCAGATCCGTTTCATTCAGATTAAATGCCCGGGAAAGCACTTGCGGTCCAGCTTCATGCATACTCAAAATGGAAAGGATAAAATGGAGATCCGGCCATTCAGACTCGTTCCGAGATTTGGCATATGAAGAAGCAATTACTCCAGTTGCCGGTGACCCTGTACTTGTCAAATAACCTTTCCCATTCACAAAGTAGTCGACGAAAGCACTCGGTCCTATGTCACGGTCCACAAGGACAGTTTTTGACTCGTTGATAAAAAACGGGCCAACGTACACCGACGCGTGGTCTTGAAGATTTTGTCCAACGGGTAAATCCGCCTGAACTGGAATCTGTAACCAACCCATCTGTCGATGAACTAACAATTCGCAATTAACGTAATTAATTTGCGTTCAACCTTCAACGTACCCCCAGAGATTCCAAATGTGCTTTCGGTCCGATTCCTGACAACATAAGAAGTTTCGGTGTGGTCACGGTTCCCGCACTCACAATGATTTCCTTTCTTGCAAATGCCATTTGTATGTGGCCGTGTCGTTTGTATTTAACTCCATATGCGAGATTTTCTGATTTCCTTACTAAAACCTGAAAAACACAAAACAGTAGTTAAGTTGTCCAATGTTGTGAATTTGATAGCTTTTTGAATATTAATTGGCGAAGGCGAAAAATGAAAAAACCTTGTGAACACTGGAAAACTTTCGAATGGTCAGATTCCTTCTCTGACGATTTGGAACAATGAAAGCCTGGTACACTGCTTGACGAACTCCCCGCTTTGTAGGATAGTAAACACCGTCAAATCCTTGTTTACACCGAATGACCATTAATCAAAAGCCCAGCTCAATGTTATGACGTCATGAGGCTGTTAACAACGGCATACCTTCCGTATGATAGGCATTGAGATCAACTCGCGGGTAACCCAGCTCCTGAGCTGCACTGATAAAATCCGGGATGAGTCCTGTAATATCCGGTCTTTCGAGATGCAATTCACCTCCTCTGGAATGATATTTGAGTACCATGTCCGCCGTCTCATTCCATCCTTCAATGTCTTCATGCTTTTTGAAATAGGGTAAAACGTTTTCATAGTTCCAGGAACTGTCTCCAGTTATGTTGGCCCAGTTGTCAAAATCTTTGGGATGACCACGTAGTTGAATGAGAAGATTGAGGTTTGATGTTCCTCCAAGGTTTCTTCCGGCGGACCAACTGGATTGCTAAAGTATCGTAAAAGCAAAACCAGGCCCTCCGTGATGAACATGAACTATCAATATTAATTTAAATTAATTTATTAAATGCTGAATACTTGATTAACGGAGTTGAGACACGATTTCTTTTGTGGAACAGTTCGATGCATCCAGTCCAGTTCTGGAAAATTGAGTAATGAAATCCCGAATCCTGGAATGGATTGCAATGGATGCGGTTCTCCACCCGCTTCTAGCAATAGTACACTGTAAAATTCGGAGAGACGCGCAGCTACAATGGATCCAGCTGAACCTGCCCCAACTTTTAATAACCATTTTAATTAGATACTAATTGGAAAGTTTTCAAAGTCTAGTTCAGAGTTTCATGATTTCATGAACTTGTATACCAACAATAAAATCAAACTGATCCCCATCCGAGGACATGTGCAAAAGCCGATCTTGAACTCGATCCGAACCTTGCCATGCTTGCAAAATCCAGGCAAGACCTCCGATAAACCCGAACAAAATCGGAGCAAAGAATGCACGTTGAATTGCGCTTTGTGTCAATTCGATTGCTGCGAAACTATCCATTTTTTGATGAAAAATGTTTAATGCTTTATCTTCATGATTTAATCCACAATCCAGAAAATTACACCACTGTCTGAAATTGAACCTTCAAATTACAGTATAATCGATGTAGTAATCAGTATCAGGCACACAATCGAATGCTCATAAATGGCAATAATAATTCGCAAAGAGTTCATGTAAGTGACTTCACCACAGAACGCTATTAATTCATTTGCATTGCATGTAAAATTCATAACACAGGTGTTCATGCCTAATTAAATGACTGCCTTAGAAAAGGAATTAGAAATGTGATAAAAATATAGGAGATAGGACAACGAACTCTTTGGTCATCGCTTAATAGAAAAGTTGATTAAAATGAAACTGAATTACAATTTTTAATGACTCATATTGTGTAAAGACCATTATCACATCTATTAAAACATTAGCGTTAAATCCCTATTCAGATGTTCACAATAAATTAGCACATATGGGTCATCATCATATTGGCACAGTTTTTACATAGGTATATGAGAATATGTTGTTAATTGTAAATTGAATTCATTCTATAGTTAGAAAACGATTGAGCTCCACGAAGGTTTAGGACGGAG
>JABASF010002811.1:0-12778 GCA_019776145.1 Harlomillsia oculata
AATGTCGATATTTACAGAGATCGAGCATAGAAAAGTAATCAGGTAATCCCTTAAACATTTTCGTAATAGCGTTGCAAGGAATGAAATCAATTCACATTGTAATCCTATTATCTAATCATTAATCAATCATTAACGCCGACTTTGACCATTGCTTCGATGTATCAGAGTTGCATAATTGAAGGATTGATTGATGGGATGCTCTAATTGAAAATGTTTTAATCGAAGCCCGTTTAGTTTTCTACGAAAGGTTCTTTGACAAGGACAAAATGTGTACTTAAATATATATAAATTCAATAAAAAGACATTTAAGTAGTCCATAAATAGTCTTTAGAATGCATTTTAGTGATGGTTTGAAAGTATTTTGGATTTGCGCAATCCTAAGCGGTAAGTAAATGAATCACGATTGTCAATTTGTATGTACTCTCTTGATTTAAAATTTTTAAACCATGATTTGTTCTGAATCTTTATCAGGATGCCATGTCAAGTCACAAGAAACTGAAGATTGGATGCTGGGTCCATTCGTGAAGCAAGACACCGTGAATCCAATCATGGGACCATTGAACACGACAACTTTCGATTGTCCCATATGGGGAAATTTTGTATATTGGGAGGAGAAAGACGTTTTCAATCCCACAGCGTTGGTTCGAGATGGGAAAATTCATTTGTTGTACCGAGCTGAAGATATTGTCGGGGATGCAAACGGGACATCACGGATTGGATTAGCGACAACTTCCAATGGTTTCACTCTAGACCGGCATCCCAAACCGATATTTTTCCCAGATAACGACGACTTCCTAGACTATGAATGGGACGGTGGATGCGAAGATCCCCGTATTGTAGAGACTGAAAACGGAACTTATATTTTGACTTACACAGCTTACGACGGTGACTTGGCTAGGTTAATGGTAGCGTCTACAACGGATCTCCGAAGCTGGAAAAAACACGGTCCAGTTTTCATGAAAGCGGGTTACGCAAATGAAACTTGGTCGAAAGCTGGATCCATCGTCACGAAACGGGACGGTGACAAATTCATCGCAACCAAAATCAACGGTAAGTTCTGGATGTACTGGGGCGAAACGAGCATCTTCGTTGCCACATCCGACAATCTCGTAGATTGGTACGTTGTGACTGATGAAGACACCGGGAATTTCACCGAAGTCATCGTTCCGAGAGAAGGAATGTTTGATAGTGACATTGTAGAGCCGGGTCCACAGTCCTTTTTGTTAGATGACGAATCAGCCATCTTCCTCATTTACAACTCGAGGAATTTGCCTCCGGATGAAGGCGGAGATCCAAACTTCCCTGCAAGAACGTATTGTGCAGGTCAAGCACTCATGAGCGCATCCGATCCTACGAAATTAATTAAGCGGAGCAAATCTTACTTTTTCCATCCTGAAAAACCATATGAAATTGAGGGTCAGGTCAACTGGGTCGTGTTTCTTGAAGGACTGGCACATTTCCAAAATAAGTGGTATTTATTTTATGGCACTGCCGATTCTAAAATTGCAGTTGCAATTTCTGATGAAAAACTCGGGTTCGGTTCGGAACCAAGTGCCGCTTCAATCAACAAATTACGCGGAAGTTTTTTCTTCTTCGTTGGAATCTTTCTTTTCCTATTGTGTTAATATAAAATTAATAATAAAAGCAATTGATTACAAATTGTTTAATGTTAGTTGAATGCCAGGTAGGTTGTTGAACAAGTCGATGTCGTGTTTGCAATCGACGTGCAAAAATCATTCACGGAAAAAAAATGCAAACGAAATTTTTATCATCATAATTTTATTGTACATCTTTTTTAACACTTTAAATGTATGATTTCATTGTGTAAACAATACATTCTTATGCGCCATGCTAGCACATTTTAACATACTTTCACCTTTCACATGTTCGCAGCGTTACAAGGTCAGAGAAATGGTTGCATTGATCAGAATATTTCCATCATGTCAATGGACACCCGCTGACAACGAAGGACAGTAATGTTTTTGTTGACATCAGAGCATGACATGACATGACATGACATGACCTCATGACAAGACACCAAATTCCATCATGCGTCATGTAAATCAATGTCAATATATATTACCAAATGACCTTGGAGAAAGCTCGCCTCCTTCAGAATAGAATGCACGGTCCCAAGGGTGAGGTAAGAGCATTTCCCCGAAACACAAATCCCGCTGTTCTCTGGGACAATTAGGAAACGATGAAATGTGTCAATTACAATATTAACTATAAAGTAATCACCATTATCAAATGTAAAATTCCTGTTCATATCTTTACCTCTTATTCGACTAGTTCCATTTTCGTGATGTATTGTGGCCGTCACTCGCACAAATAGAGGAACATTTTTCGGTTCTAAGAGTTCATACGAAAGATATAAATGATTTGATAATACAAGTCCTCGTTCCAGGAAAAACTTAAAGTAAGCCGTTCCGTACATAGGTTTGTATTTCATGGAACTTGGCTAATCCTTTCAAGGACTTTAATTCCACTACAGAACCAAAGTTTTCGAACCACAGCTCTAATCTCGTCTACAAAAAGGAAAGTCAATGATGAGAATAGGAGTTTAATAAAATGTGTAGCACATAATAAAAGTACTTTACTTTGAATTAAGTAATTTATTACTATAATCCAATTACCATAATCGAAAGCCGTATAAAATTTTAACTATACAAGGATCTTAAATATCGAAATTAATTACTTCCAGGTAATTTAAAATATGAATATAGGTCATCACATCATCACCTTACCCAGTGCAGCTTCAATGGGAATACAGCAATGCAAAATGTAATCTTATCTTGTTTGTGTTATCCAAGTATGCGTAATGTTGTGTTGTCATTGAGAGTCTGTTTCCAGTTTCCTGGTTCGGTTGGTTGTTGAATTCATAATTTAAATGAAGCTATATAAGCTGAACTAATTGCAATGCAATAATATTGTATAAATGTTATTGTACAAGCGCACTAATGGAATGAGCCAGTCGGTTTCTTTGAGAATTTTTATATCCTGCAATTATGAAAGAACGGAATGTCCTTAACAAGTTCGGTTAGAATCAAAGAAACATTTTGAATGCTTAAATATTTGACTAATGCTAATATGTTCGTAAAAGNATGCTAATATGTTCGTAAAAGAACCGAGATGGGATTCGTACAGCTCCGAATTCGATTCAGAAACCATTCTAACAGCTTCGCTTCGCTTATTGTAATATATCGTTAGAATCTGCATTTCTTTGAATTGAGTGATTACGTGATTACACAAATGTTTCAAAGAAAACTACTCATGTCAATGGGGGCCGGGAGATTCGTTCATCAAGCTGCAGTGAGAACGGAGTTATAGTTGGTACTTTTAAAATTCATTTATCGAAAACTTCATAACATAACTGATTTGTGAAGGTACCGAGGAAAAACGATATTGAGAAACGTGGAAGAGTACTTCTCCGGTCAAAATACGGTACACGAGAACTGATTGGAAGTGAATTTTCGTGGTCATCATTGGAATTAAGGAGAAAGAACCAAGGTGAAGGCGAGGCTTTCAGCAATGGAAGCCTGTTTCGGAATCTGGAGAAGAAACCTTTCCGGGTAAAGAACTGACTGGAAGTGAATTTTCGTGGTCATCATTGGAATTAAGGAGAAAGAACCAAGGTGAAGGCGAGGCTTTCAGCAATGGAAGCCTGTTTCGGAATCTGGAGAAGAAACCTTTCCGGGTAGCTTTCGATTTGGGCTATGTAAAGACTCCATGGAGCTCTGGTTGCGTTGCTGGAGAATTAGACGGTGTCGTTCCACTCGGAAGTGTTCCTCGTCAAGATTTCTCCAGCGTGTTGGCCATGCAAGACCGTGTTACACAATGGGGAATTGGTATGGGTTTGTTTAAGCTGTCATCTCCGTATTACCATAAGCAATTCCAGTTGAACGCCCCGTCATGGAGTATCTGCACAGTTCCAGGAGTGAACATGGATCACCTGGAATTGTACACTCTTTTGTTTTCACTAGTATTTGTACTTGATGACGTATTTGACAACGCAATCGATTTTGCTCATGAAAAGAAACACAGTGATAAGAATTTGTTTGAATTGAGTCAAATCTGCAAAGCTTTGGACGATTGTCACAAGGGGAAATGTCCGAGTGATGTTCCTCATTTGCATTCTTTCCCAATGTTTTTCCCGTTGGCCAAGGCCTGTTGGGACATCGGGACAAATGTCAAGTCAAAATGGGGAGCGGAAGCTACTGTTTGGTTTGAGCAAGCTTTCTCGGATTATGTTCAATTTGTGGCATGGGAAGAACGGGTGGACACAAATTCCATCCTGGCTCAAAACTTTACAAAGGCTTTTACAGGCGGGGCCATCGTACCCTTGGAATTAAACCTGCTAACACGAGGCATTCGGATCCCGCAGGAAATCCGGAACGAACCACTTTTCCGTCTTTTGAGCTACCTGTGTGCAATTCATGTCACAATGGTCAACGACATTATGTCACTAAAGAAGGAAGTCTTCATGAACGAGAAAAGCAATGTCCTTCTCAAGCGATGTCGACGGATGTCGTTACAGGAATCCGTCGAACAAATTACAACGGAGTTGAATGATACCGTGGAAGCCATTCGGAGAAACCGGGTAGCTTTACTTAAATTATATGCTGGAACGGAACATGAGGAATCCCTTACTGAATTCTGTGACGCTTTGCTTTACTTTCTCATTGGACATATTCAATGGTACACTACGAATGAAAGATACGGTGACATTTCGTTCGACTGTGTTATTCTTAATTGATTTACAAAACAAATGACGGAACGAAATGACTGCGACTTTGCGACAGCTTTTATACTTGTGAATCATCAAACGGTAATCCACACAAATATTTCGACGGTGATCTAATTTTTTGATAGTTGTAAACCGGCGTATCATTAAATTTTGGTTTGGGTGCTCATAAATCAGAGTAATAAAAGTGTCCTTCTAATCATAATTGGGTAACCGAATACCGAACGCTTTGGCTTTGATACAAAGATAACTTTGGTAATATCTTTAGTGTTGTAGAGTTGTAGTGCCCGGATTGCCATGTTTCAAAATTCGATATCGGATAATGGAATATGATTCAAAGTTTCACAACTAACAGGATTTGCATGCATAAAATGACGTTACACTTGTGCGAATCAGAGACAAGATTACTAAGAATGTATTAATGACATTTTAGTCTTTTTAGACATTTTAGGGCTGCTTGCATAACACTAATCTCAAACGGCTGGCTACGCTCGTCGAACATCAGCCATAATCACTCTAAATTTCTCGTGGAGCTCATAATAAAACAAAAAAATCCGGTGATAAAGTCCGAAATAAAAGGTGCTGTCGAGCACGATTTCTTTCATTTCCAGACATTGGAGAGAGCTGGTGAGCAAACATGGTCCCGAAAGCAGTAATATTAGGGTTATTCGGTTTCTTCGTCGGGGCTTTGTCACAGTCAAATGACGAGACGCTAAAGCCACGTTCGGTGGGACAGGCCGTCGTCAACGCTGTGAATGATAAGATTCGAGCTATGGACGTCTTTGACAATACGGAAAATCGACGGTTCCTCGTTCGTTGGGCTTTTGTGGAAACCCGGTTTGGACAGGATGCCGATACATTTTCTGAGCACGGGGGAATTTGGAACATGACTGAAGCAATGTTCAATAAGACACAAGACAAGAGTAATACAAACTTGACCAATTTGCATGAGAAACTGCAGAATGCAACGAACATCACTTGGTCTCAGCTTAAATGGGAGAATTTGGATGTTCCACTGTACTCTGGCTTAGCAGCGAGGTTCCTGTTTGCAGGGGAAGGTCAAAGGATTCCGGATTTGATTTCTACTCAGGGTGATTTATGGGTTGGAAAATACGGACCCGAAAGGTATGTACATCCCGGGTATTCATAAATTGTAATGATAATGAAAGACTTCTATTCAATGTAAAACTTTTTCACATTCTATAGAGACCGGGAGACATGGATTGAAGACGTCAAAAGATTAGAAGCCAACAGTTCATGTCAGGGAAGAATGGATTTTGTCATCGTCTTGGACGGGTCTGGTTCCATAGGAAGCACTGACTTTAACCTAGCCAAACGATCCGTGGCTAACCTGACTTCATATTTCAACTTGAACACTACTAACATTGGCATGATTACTTACGACATTGGTTATTATGGAGTTAATGGTGTCATATTCGAACTTACCAACAACCTCACCGAGAGTGACATGAGAAGTAACATTACGGGCATTCCGTACCGGGCCACTGGCACACCGACCGCTGGAGCTATTGACGCATCCATTGAAATGTTCAAACGTGCCAATAGAACTGGTTCGACTCGTAGATATTTGGTTAAAGCTACCGGAGAAGAACAGGAAGTAGTGGTTCCAATGGTTTCCATTGTTTTCACTGATGGTGCATCTGACAACTATGCCATGACAGTTGCGGCTGCTCGGCGGGCACGGGATTTTGGAATCATTCCATTTGCAGTGGGAATTGGTGGTTTTTGGTTAGACGAATTGAATGAAATTGCTGGAGACCCGAGTCGCGTAATTACATCGTCTTCATTCGAGGCCATGTCACAATTGCCGTACGAGCTGAACGAAGAAACTTGCAAGGTAACATTAATGGAATCTGTTGATTTGATCACCAACAGTTTCTAATCGTAGTTAACTTATTTGATTGACCCAGGTTCCAATAAAACCACCAACAAACGGAACTGTTGAAGATTCACTGAAGCCAGAAGAGTACCGATTTTATCAATTTTCCATTACTACTCACGGGATGACGTTCCATTTATCAGTTTCGAAGGGTCAAGTGATTGTGTACTACTCTTACACGTGGGCCACTCCAAGTGCCGCTATGAACGATGGATTCTTTAACGGGACTGGATCACATTTTGTCCCTGGACGCGGAGGACGTCAGGGTGACGAAGATTCCAGTAATCTTCACATGGCTGTTCAAGGAGTGGACGAAGTGGAAACGAGCGAATTCACAATGGACACCAAACAAGGAGATGAGACACCAACTACAACTACAACTACAACTACAACTACAACTACAACAACGACAACCAAGAAACCTTCAGGGGCCAACACAATTCATTTCATTTCAGTACTGACATTGTTATCATCAATGCTCGTTCTTGTTCATTAATCAATTGGATGCATTCCCTAAAGTTTCATTAAAATATCTTAACTATGCATTGGACACTAAACGTTTTCCAATGTTTGCTTTCCATTTGAATGAACCGACAATCAGTCATAGGTCATAGTGTTGAACGTTTTGTATCCTGTTTTGGAAGCATATTAATTTGCTTAATTTCCTTGAAAATTGAAATGTTTGTATTCGTGTTACAAACCTGCAGAATCAACCTTTCAAACTGATACTGGGATTTAATGGAATTAACAACATTTTAGGTGAGGGTCACACAAGATACAACAATGGAATGCAAAGATAACAGCACACAGTATAAAATGAATCCGGATCGTTGAAGCTGGATTCCCAAGAGTATTTTGTGGCATATTTACGACGCTGCATCGGCAGAAAGTTGTCAACATGGTTCGAAATAGAGTAGTTTTGATTTTATTAAGTATTTTCAATAGTGTTTTGTCTCAGTCAATTGACGAGACATTACAACCGCGTGCGGTTGGAGCCGACGTTGTCAACGCTGTGAATGAGAAAATTCGAGCCATGAACATCTTTGAGAACAATCGGAGGTTCCTCGTCCGTTGGGCTTACATAGAAACCCGATTCGGATTCGACGCAGATGCATTTACTGAGCACGGGGGAATATGGAACGTAACGCATTCCATGTACAGTTACACACAGTCAACAACATTCAATCCAACGTTGAGTACTTTACATGAGAAACTGTACAATGCCACGAATATTACTTGGACTGATATTAAATGGGAGGATTTGGATGTTCCGTTGTACTCCGGATTGGCTATCAGATTATTATTTGCGGGTGCGGGATTGCGAATTCCAGATTTGATTTCTCCACAGGCGAATTTGTGGGCTGAGACATATAAACCCGACAGGTATTTGAATGTGCAATAGCAGGTGCAAATAATTCAAAAGGTTGATTAAACGTTATTGAATGGATAGGGATAATCAAACATGGATTGAAAACATCACGAGACTGGAATCCGAAAGCCCGTGCCAAGGTAAGATGGATTTCGTCATCGTCCTAGACGGGTCTGGTTCCATAGGAATCCCTGACTTTGACCTAGCCAAACGATCCGTGGCTAACCTGACTTCATATTTCAACTTGAACACTACAAACATTGGCATGATTACCTACGACATTCGAAGCTATGGAGTTAACGGTGTCATATTCGACCTTACCAACAACCTCACCGAGAGTGACATGAGAAGTAACATTACGGGCATTTCGTACCGGAGCACTGGCACACCGACCGCTGGAGCTATTGACGCATCCATTGAAATGTTCAGACGAGCAAATCACTCGGGTTCCAATCGTCGGTACTTAGTCAAGGCTCCGGGGGATGAACAGGAAGTAGTGGTTCCGATGGTTTCCATTGTTTTCACTGATGGTGAATCTGACAACTATACAATGACAGTTGCGGCTGCTCGACGAGCACTCGATTTTGGAATCATTCCATTTGCAGTTGGAATTGGCAATTTTCAACAGTTTACCCATGAGCTACTAGCCATTGCTGGAGATTCAAGTCGAGTCATAACCTCGTCATCCTTCGAGGCCATGTCACAATTGCCGTACGAATTGAACGAGGAGACTTGCAAGGTAAAGTCAATGTCAAAGAGCGTCAGTGTTCATTCAATATCATATCACTTTGACGTCATACCAAATCCTAATCACGTAACCAACCATGGATTAATTTCTTATCTCAAAAGTGTGTGTATTTTTATGGTTTCAAAGGTTCCTCAAAAGCCACCAACAAATGGCACTGTCGAAGATTCCCTGAAGCCTAATGAGTTCCGATTTTATCTTTATATCATTCCACGTGAAGGGATTACATTCCATTTGTCCTTGAACAAAGGTCGAGTGGAAGTCTACTTTTCATTCACATGGAAAACACCAAGTGCAGCTATGAACGATGGAAAATTCTCTGGACACGGAGCTCGTCATTTCATTTCTGGAGTTGGTCCCGGACGTCAGGGCGGTGAAGAGCCCGTGCAAGTTTACATGTCCGTTAAAGGAACTGACGAACTGGACATGAGCGAATTTACAATGGAAACTCAGACTGGAGATCATCGAGGACCATCTAATGCTGCAGTTCATTTTATGTCAACATTTACTTTATTAGCTGCATTGTTGTTTTCTATTCTCCATGGTTCTATCCTTCTGCACAGTGTCACAGGTTTTTCTCTGCTATTCACATAAACCACTTTTTCTCATGTATTAAAAATTGTTGATTACAATAACAATACATCCACTTTTACTTTGATTGATTGCTAATTTTCCGATTTCCTACTTTTAAATCCAAAAAGAAACTCGTAAATCCAAAATGCCAACCGCATCCAGGTAACTAAAAACTAAAAACCAGGAAATGGAAGTAGGAAAAAAACCGCAAAACCAATCAAATCCATATGGTAAATTGCGCAAAATGATGCTTATAGTTTCCTACAACTAAAACACACGCAGAACATCCTGGACTAAAGGAAAAGTCACGGGAAAAGCGTTTCAGTCAAGGAAAACAGCGCAATGAATTTTTAAGAAGTCTTCCTCGTTGTTCATAATGAATAATACCCACAATCCGGTTTCCGGGTTCAGTTTGTTTTTCTGCTTTGGAAGTGACCGGGTCAGGTGGCAGGGACATACAAAATTCGATTTTAGAGTAGCAATCTACAATAAGTCAACAATGGAGCAAATGCAACGTAATTTCATGTACTTGTTTGAACGAGTAGGGGAACCCTTGTATTTCGGTCCGAGGGGAATCGGTAATACGGGTGTCGTGTACAACGTCGATAATTCTAGCTTGTGTGACGAGTCGCGACGAGCGTCCGAAGAAATCCGTCGAAACACGGCTCAAGGTGTGAGAAATACCATTCAGGTCAAAAGGTTAACTGAAAGTCAACTTCCACAGGAAGCATTGAGGAGCATCGGAAGTGTATGTCCAAGAACTGGGATTTTCTCTTACTTCTTGCCGTCACATCGACGAGCCGCGCATCAACTACGGGACATTTTGAATAGTAAGTTGACAAATGAAAGTATAACATGAAGACGTTTGATATTCCAAGCATTGACGTTCACGATGATTCCAGGGCAAAGCAGTATGGAAGATTTGCTCGCTATGGCTTGTGCATGTCGGGACAGTTCGGCTGTCAATCCGCATCTTTGGGTTTATGCCATGTCGGGATGCTTATTAGCGAGACAAGAAATGCGTAATTTCCGGATGCCACCATTCTATGAAATAATGCCTGATCAGTTTTTCAGCGATCATGTTACCCAGCAAGCCCGATTGATGGCACGGGTACCGGCAAGCACCCGGGTACGATTCTTTAAAATAGTTCAAAAGTTCAAACCTTTCTACTTATAACCTAATATTGTTTAATCATTATTCATTGCTGATACATTTTTGTAAAGATGATAATCACACTCGATCGGAATACAACTGGACGTGACAACAATCCCGAAAATCGTTTGTCTTATTTCCGGGAAGACATTGGTGTCAACTCCCATCATTGGCATTGGCACGTTGTCTATCCTACGGAAGATATTCCCGGGCCGTCCAGCCGTGACCGTCGTGGCGAACTGTTTTACTACATGCATCATCAAATGATTGCAAGGTACGAGGCTGAGCGGCTTTCCAACGGGCTTTCTCGTGTCATTCCGTTCCATTTGGACGATGCCATCAAGGAAGGCTACTTTGCTAAGCTTTATGACACTAATTCTGGACGTCATTGGGGGACGAGACAAGAAAATACCAAAATTTCGGTACTATATAATCAGTTTTTGAAAAATATTTATATATAATCGACCTTTTAAGTTGCAATATTATGATTTGAAAAGGACATCGATCGCATGGAATCTGATGGAATCACCACTTTTCGAGTGAAAATTGAGCAAGTGAAAATGTGGCGTGATCGTGTTCTGGAAGCCATTGACACGAATTCTATTTTGGTAAGTAGAAATGTTAACTTTATTCGTTTTCAACTTATAATTAATGTGATTGGATTTGATTTTGATGTAAAAAACATATAACATAACGGTATAATAAATATAACATCATGTAGAGAAGAAACGCAAATGGTCAAGAAACCCGGGAGAGGCTTGACCCTTTCACTGGAATTGACGTTTTGGGTGACATGGTGGAAGCGTCACTCACACGCAGTCCTCATGCCAGGTTTTATGGTGATTTACATAACATGGGGCACGTGCTGATTGCATTCTCACATGACCCCAGGAGAAAGCATCAGGAGAACATTGGACCAATGGGTGACACTGCGACCGCAATGAGAGACCCGGTTTTCTACAGATGGCACAAGTACATTGACATGGTGTTTAATCAGTGGAAAGTAGGATTACAGCCTTATCCTGATAAGCGAAGCGCCACTTCCGGTGCTGTAAGTATATAACATAATTGATAATTGAACGGCTTGTTTACAATTTTATGGACAAAGCAATAAAGAACGTGATGACTTGGGTTTAATCTATAGACTGACTTCCCATTGGAATGGACCGGTGTGGAAGTAAGGGACGTGTCAGTCCAAGGTGTTGAAGAAGGTCGACAACGCAACATCCTGACAACATTTTGGACACAGAGTGATGTTGATCTAGCTCGTGGATTGGATTTTGGTCGAACGAATGCAAACCAGTTAGGATCAATTTGGGCACGATTCACACATTTGAATCATGAAAACTTTACTTATCATATTACAGTCAACAACAATACGGGAACGGCTGCATTGGCCACGGTACGATTGTTCATTGCACCTCGATTCGATGAGAACCGTGAACGCTTCTCCATGGAAGACCAGAGGTTACTTTTCATGGAGATGGACAAGTTTACCGTCACTCTGAATCCTGGTGCGAACAATGTCACTCGACGATCTACTGAATCTTCAGTCACCATCCCGTGGGAACAAAGTTTTGGACAGTTGGAAAGTGAGGTACTACGTCAACCCGACAGTCAAGAGAATACGCCGAGAACACTCGGTATTTGCGGGTGTGGTTGGCCATCCCATTTGCTTCTTCCTAAAGGAACTCCACAAGGGATGATTTTCGATTTGGTCGCCTTTGTCACAAACGGGCGAGAAGATCAAGTTCAGTCGAATGTGCAAGGTGAAAGGGCTAACTGCAGGGAAGCCATGAGCTACTGTGGGAGATTGAACGACCGGTACCCGGATTCCAAACCCATGGGCTATCCATTCGACCGGAATCCGTTCCTGGTTACCACACCCGGAAATACTCACCAGAGGTTTGCTGAGAATTTGGATATCTATTCAGGTCGAATTTCGAATATGAGCACAAAACAGGTAAAGAGAATCCGTTGTATCATTTTAAAATTCCGCCACTTTACTCATGTCCCTACAACGATTTCAATATTACAGGTGAGCATTGTTCATATGGACAGAACATTGGCAAGATCCGGTGGGACACAAGCTCCTACAACAATGAACATGATCAATGAGGATGGCATGTGCATGCTCGCCACTGGGAATACTGCTTCCCCTTCCGCACCCGTTCCATCCACTCAAGTGACAACGACAACTTCAGGACCACGCCCAGTTCCAACGACCACAACGAGACCAAATCGAAAATCATCCCTTGTGGAGTTCCTTTAGGAAGAAGCAAATGGGATGGCCA
>JABASF010002812.1:0-12775 GCA_019776145.1 Harlomillsia oculata
GAATTTGAACGTTTTCATTAACTTAATTAGGGGGAAACTGTTCACTGCAAGGGTTTGACAACGAAGGAAACGACTGTTTCTGGACAGTTACCGGAGACAATGTTGGGTCTGTTGCGTTACTTGATTTTGATGGCGATGGGGAAAATGAGGTTTCCATTTTAAACTTATAACTTTAATTCAATGTGAAACATTTAGAACTAAGACTGTTTTATGGTTGTACAAAAAGATGGTTGTTGGTTCCGATGACTTTGACATTCGAGTATTCAAAGGTGACGACATCATCGCTGAGACGTCAGAAACGGACGCGATTTCTTGCATTGCCCCTATGCATGGAAATGTGTTTGCTTATGCTCTCGTAAACGGAACGATTGGAGTGTATGAAAAAGCACAACGTTTATGGAGAATAAAGGTTTTAATTTTAAGAAATGAAAGATATACTTACCTTTCTTTGTTCAATTGATAAAGCTTGACTTGTTGAATTTAGTCCAAGAACCACGCAGTCGCAATTTGCGGATTTGACTTCGACGGAGACGGTATTCCAGAACTTGTAACTGGTTGGAGCAATGGAAAATTGGACATTCGAAATATAAAAACTGGAGAAGTGTTATTTAAAGACAATTTTACGCAACCCCTTGCTGGAATTTGTACGGCTGACATCAATTCTGATGGCAAACTGTATCTCATATGTTGTGATATTGATGGAGAAGGTTGGATTTATCAAAATGTACAAAAAATACATAAATCAAAAAGTAAATTCATTGTTGTTCTTTTGTCAATAGTAAGAATTTACCGTCCTAGTGGACACGATGGAAGAATGCTGTACATTTCACCTAATGTTGAGCAAGAAGCTATTCGAGAACTGAGTATGAAAAAGCATCATTTACTTTTGGAACTAAAAAACTACGATACCAGCAATGTTACCAAGAAAGGAGAATTGGTATCAACAATGACCAATGTGGATCGCAGTAGAACATTCGCAATTGCTGGCGGCGCAATACCGGTGTGGCATTTGAATGACATATTTGGCATTTTGCAATGCTTTTACATTTCTAAAATGTTTATTATTTACTATTTATTATGCTTTAGACAAAAACTCAGCTTCAAACTGCGTTTTCTATAAACATGGGGTCGGATGATCGACAGGTACTTCGAACAATATTTGTCATTAAAAGTCCGTAGTCAGTACTACACTAAGAGTTAATCACCTGCGTATATTGCAAAAAGTTTCATTGCTGTGTTGTGATGTAATCGAGATGAATGCATACTTTTAACTTTTACAGCCTACGGTGGACATCACTTTGTCTACTAACAATGACACAGTTTTACGAGCAGCTTTAATCTTTGCTGAGGGTATATTTCAAGGAGAGTGTCACGTCGTGCATCCTAAAGAAGATCAAATGCAATCCTCTATTGTCGTTCCTTTATCACCCCCGAAAAACGTTGTTGTGGATTTGCATATAAAAGTAAGCAGTTGCAAATCCTGCTATCTGCGATTGCAGAATATATAATAATAATTATAGAAAAGTAAAATCTGCATTGCAACATTGCAACATATTGAGAATATTTACCTTCACCTTTTTCCTTTTCAAATTAGGCGTATGTAAGTGAAGGAGACAGTAATCATTTTCATGTGTTCGAAATGACGAGACAACTACCTCGATTTGCAATGTATGCTCTCTGTAAAGAAATAACGTACGAACCTAATAGTTTTGTGAAGCTACCAATTCAAGAGCGACCGTCAAGGGTTAACATGCTTTACTTAAGTTTAAAAACTATTGAACATCATGCACAACGAATTTTATTAAAAAGTATATAATGATTGTAGATTGCAATGTGGATGAATCAAAGTTTCATGTTGTCAGAAGAAGCGGAATATAAAGGCCCTTTCAGTGCATCATTTTTATCCTTAAGAAACAACTTGGACGTGAAAATTGACGTGGAATCAAGTGGAGAAACCACGTTTAGAACACTGGATATTGATCTGGCTGGAGATCTTGTCCAAAGCTTGTGTCAATACTTGAGTGTCACGGAACTAGAAACCACGGCAGACTTTCCTGAAGAAGTGAGCCAATTGGAAATGTTACTGAAAGCCATTGAAGAATACGAAGAAGCAAACGAACGATTAGGAGCAGAGATTTCTGATCAGTCTGGAATCATAAAGAGTTTACTCATAAGAGCTGAAGATGCCAGATTAATTGATAACATGTAAAGTTTTTTCCATAATTTTACCTATTCGATACTGAATTACTGGTATATTACGGATTTAAATGCCATTTCTATTCTATAGACGTGGAATGAGAGGATGGTATAGGCAACTTCATGATGTGAACAAAACCCTCGTTACGCAGCATCAAATTCGATGCACTACGAACGAAAATGTAATGGAATCCATTAAATCGGTTAATCAGATTGTTCAAAAAGCAGCTCGTCTAAGAGGTATCAAGTATCAATATAAATTGTTTAAATGCACTAATGATTTAATGATGAACAAAAATTGAATGAAATTCTGTTTCAACAGTTGGTAGAGCAAAAGCTATTGTCATAAGTGCCTGCCGTGACGCTGTCAAGACAAAAAATATTGAAGCATTGGCTAGAATTATTCGATCCGGTGCGCTATGAATTACCCATTAAATGGAACATTATTTATTATTATTAACCACTTTTAATGACTCACTGCATTGAAAAAGTAATAAATAGATTTAAAGCTTTTTACGGATTTCGCAGCATTCACTGTAGTAAATTAATAGTCCATAATAAGCAGTTTTTAAAAGTAAAACTACGATTTGAATGTAAAATCGGCTATCAATGGCAGATGGTCAGTAGGAACCGAGAAGTTCGGCAGCGAAAGCTTTTCCAATGGAACGTTGGAAGTTTCAGCTATCACTTCTTTATTTGGTGGCGGATATGATGACCGAAGCTGCAAATGTTGATCTTGAAACAAGATGTAATCCAAACATCCCTCAAACGCGTTTGTGATATTCGTCAACTCCTCTTCGGGATGCGCTGTGCTTAGTTTCAGATCATGCTCGTACCGAATTCCTGGGTTAATCTTTTGAGTATCGTCTACAAAAAATTTCAACAGCATTTAATTTACTGCTACCGCTCTATAACGTCAGATAATTGCAAAGTGTTCATGTTCTTACGTGAAGTCCAGTCTTCATCGTCCTCAAGCACGGCTCCAGTAGTTAACAAGCGAATAGACGAAAAAGGTGGTGTACAATTAAAATCACCACAAAATACAAATGTCACCGTAGATGTTGGAAATGATTTCCGTAACTCGACCAACTTGGATTTTATTGATTCAATGCAGGTTATAGTCTGAAGTAATCGTATATGGTCCGCAGTCGGAAGAAAGTACAAATGTGTGTTTCCTTAAAATAGCAACAAATGATAAATCATTGGCATCTTTTCCAAAGTTCAATGATTACAAATCCGTTGAATATTAATCCCACTTACCAATCAAAAGCAAAGTGTTTGAACTCTTTTCTTGAAGCACACTTAATTGCAAAATAGTAGAGCGCTGTAGTACACTTTCCGACAACTGTTGATAACTACTCAGCGTAGTCCACATGGGTAAAGTTTGAATTTGTTCAGCCACAGACAGAGTTTCAGTCGACAAGAGATTAAACTTATTGGTATTGAAAAACATAGCACATCCTTCCTTCTGATCGCCAGTTTTGATTGAAAGTACTCCATCCATTTCAGTTGACCGCATAAACGGCAAAAAGCTTCCCTAAATGATCAGAAAAGATTTTCAAGCAATGACACTTATGACACGCTATTTCATGTTGTCAAAAATATACCAATAAACAAATTAAATCCAAACCTCAAAGTATTTCTTATCCACTTCTTGCATACAAATTATATCTGCCTTGTAGGAAGAAAGCTCTTGATTGAGAATTGGCAATCTGTAATCAATTGGCAAACAATCCTTGGGACTACCATCAAACCATTCAGCAGTTGCACACAAATCCGCCAACGTGTTATACGTCACAATTCGAATTGTTTCTGGTTCCTTCTTTTTCAAACTCTCAGCTCGTATCTGGTACAAGAATTTCGTTTCGGGTAATGGCAAAGTCTTAGAAACTGCAACTTGGGCCAGATAAGGAAGTCCAATTGTATGACCATCCGAAGGACGGTAGTGAAACTGAAGATAACCACCCCTCATTTCTTGAGGTGGAGTGAAAACAAATTCAGTACAATTGCAATCGTTCCACGTGTTAGGATCGATTGCGTTGGCATCATCGGCTTGATCTTTCTTTTTCTTTTTAAATCCCTTCGGGTTAGGTAGAATTGGACAAAAATCCCAAGAATACTGTCCAAATTCATGCTTAACATTCGCAGTTGACTCAATCTTAATAGGAAACACGGGGAATCCAGCCATAACAGGTTTCAAAAACTTGATATTAGTTATCTCAGGAGGATTCATATGAGCCGGGTAAACATCCTCATCAATATGAACTTCCAACTTCTTCGACCCAGTCACAAGGTCATCTAAAACCGACCCAAGACTTTCTCTCTCTTCCGTTTCCCCTTGAACCAAAATCGAAATCTTTGTCTCCTCACTCATATGCTTCACTTTCTTCATCAAATTCGCCAACATTCTGTCCTTAAAATCCGTCAATGGCTCGTTAGCGGAACGATTAAAATTCAACGTTTTCCCATTTTTGTAATTCAGTCGAAACTGAAACCGGTCTTCACCAGGTTGATAATGTAATACCGCATGACTTGGATCTTGACAAATCATTTCTCTTTCTACCGTCGTTCCATCTTCAACACACTCATCCGGCATTTTAGCCTCCACCATCGTGACGAAGCTTCTTATCGACATCGTGTCGTTTAAACTAATCTTCTTAATTGTGAAATCCGATTCGGTACTGCTGTTCAAACGACCAGTCTGGTACTTGTACCCGGTCGAGATATTTGGAATCCAGAAACGTCTCACTGACGAACTACGGAATAACAAATGGAATAGCTTGATTTCCTTCATGAATACCTTCAAAATTCAAATACATACAATCACAACGTGTCAAAAGTATAAAAATGCCCAAAATATCAATTTTATTAGAAGATCTCAAAAGCTTAAACATAAACACATAACTTACAATCAACAACGAACAGTGCCGTTGACACGTGTCCGCAGTCAGGGTTCGAAGGTGATAGACGCCAGTGACAAGTGACAACAAACTAATCACAATGTCACAATCCAAATGTGTCAATTTCAATGTTGTCGACGTTTTCGTTAAGAAATCTAATGGACACGTGCAGCTGGAAGGTAAATCGGTCCCACACAATCCCATATGCGGCTTTTGCGACTGTTTCCCATTCAAACCGTCCCACTTGTTTAGCATTGGACAGCCGCATGGCCAAGTAAAGACACATGAAAATGAAAACCAAAATACCAAGGCAAAAAACTAAAGTGAAGTGGCGAGAAAATCATATGAATGTGAATACTGAATACGACTAAAGACTGAATAGGAGTCTGTTCGACGTTCACGTTCACGTTCAGTCAAGGTTATTTTGTTTACAACGAAGACAAGACATGAATCGTGGATCGTGCTATCATTTGGGATTCTCATGCTCAAACTGTCGGTAGTGTCCTTACGAGTTCTCTCAAGGAAATATCAAAAATATAACTTGGATTAAATTAATAAGGTAAAGTCAATCGATTTTTCATGTCATGTCATCGTTTTGTACTTTTGTTATAAGTTTTTGGTTTGTTTGTCGTTGTTGTCTTTGTACTTTAAAGGTTTAGGTTAGATTTATGCATTTAATTGCGGTGTTGATTAATGTGATTAATCGTAATGATATCCTGTTCCTTTGCAATTGATTTGTTAGATTTGTCATTTATCTAATACAATCTGTAGTGTTTCTTTGCATTGTGGATGTGCTAATGTGCCAACAGTTGCGACATTGTTTAATCAATGATAAATATTAATTCAATTGCATTTTTATGGATCACAAGATCACATGTTTTGTTTGTGTCTGAATCATGTCATCGTCATAGTTGGCCCTGGAATTAATGTTATCAATCAGTTATCAGCATTGTTTTATTTTAGCTTTATCGTATTCGCGTAGCTCATCATAGTTTAGTTTATCATGTTTATCGTGATTTTAAGTTTCTGTTTTGTAATCTTGGTTTAGAGTTTTGGAATGTTACGATTGCATTAGTAGCATAAGCCGATTTTTTAAAGAAGTGAGTTTTCACAATACGATTTATTTTTGGTTTCATTTCAGTCTTTCAGTACACAGTTTACACAGTACGTCCTATGTACACCGAAGATTTGGATGAAAAACAGTGATGTGAAGATATGTTTCGTACTCGGTGGTTCTGATCTGAAATTTTGAAGAAACGATTTAAAATGTGAACGAAAAGGAAAGCGGTGAAAAACTTGTATTCTTCATTTCGAAGAGTTTGCATTGTTTTACGTGTGTGGGTTGAAAGAAAATCAATTTCATTGCTGACGACTGTCTTTCGGAATTGGTCGATTTTTTGACCATACGTTATCGTGTCTTCGTGAAATCGGATTATACTTTTCTGTGAACGATTATAGACAATTCGTGATTGAGTGGACAAAATTGATTGTCCTGCATAGTCAATCGGTTAATTTGTCCTTTTACATCAATTTGAATTTGGCTGTCGTGTTTCCTCAAAAACTGGAACAATAATCTATTTGGCAACAATTTGGCATTGGTAAGTCTTTGTTTGTTTCCTATGTTTTGCAATACGTGCTCTGGACAGGACAGTTTTGCGCTGAATCAGAGTTGAACTGAACTTTATATATTATCTTCATAAGATGAACAAACAACAAACATACAAGTTATTGATATTCTGCTGCTTTTGAATGTTTTGAAAGCAAAAATTAATTTCGTAAGAGGGTTTATCCAGGAACTGCAAGATTCGCAGTTTAATTCTGAATATGGTGATAATATCGGTCATTCATTCAAAGATTCTGATAAAGTTTCAAAGAACTTTTGCCCTTCATTCCTCGCGAAGGAGTTTTTAAAGTATGGCAATGACAAAGTGACAACGATATTTTGAGAAGGGTTGCAAATTGCAATTGTAAGATGGATAAAGTTTTTTAACATAAACAGTTCAAACACTTTGGTAGTGATATCCTTTATTTGCTCATTGCGATTAAAGGTTGTTGTATCGGATCAAACGGACACAGATAGATAATTTCTTCAAAGTCTTTAGCAAATTATAGTGTTTGCACGTGGTGAACATTTCATAATGTTTAAGACTATCGACTATCTGCGTGGACTTTTACCTTTTGCCATCTCCTGATGTTGGTAAAGATCGAAGTTCATAGGTTATGAAAACGTTAATTCTAAAGCAAATACAGATAAATTGTGATAACTTTTTAGAATTACGGCCTTTATTATAGGTTTCATTGTTAGCTTGTAATATTGTAAGCTCTACCATGTCACAGAATTCATTGCAGCGTGACAGACAGGTCTGCATTATTTGTGTCTAAGAAGTCTAGATAGAAGAGATTTATGCGATGAATCCCTTATCATCGCTAATAGCTAATTTGCACCTGTACACATGTCGTAGGTGGTCGATCGTCAATGGATATATGCATGTGCTTAGGTGTTAATTACCACTTTGATGGAATTTAACTTCACTAGCGACTAGCAGTAGCAGCTAATTCCAATGGTAGTTATATGGTACGTAATGGTAAATCAGGAGGAATATTTATGTTAATTGCTGGGTTAAGTTAGAAGGGAATTAAAATGTTTAACTCTGTGTTCAGCTAAGCATGTCAATGTTTCAGTTTCAGAGGTGCATACTGTTTACTGTATGTTGTGATCATTTAAGGGGTGTGATCTTGACCTCCTCTAGCACAAGGAGCTCAGCCTCTTACGTAATCAAACGTGTACATTCTCTCTCTCATATAGTTTACCTCTCTAATCTAGTCAAGGTGATTCGCAAACCCAAATATCCCATGTGGCCACGTTTGTTTAGTGATACTTTGTGCTTATTGCTTATCCTGTACTGTAGACACTGCACTATGCACTATGTTCACTACGACACAACAGCTATATGCTAATTTAATGCTAAAACATTAAGAATGTTAGTTGACATGATGCTGTAAAGTTTACAGTCATGTACGTTTGTGGGTTTGTGAACCTTTGCAACTTTTAAATGCAACATTCAATAGAGAACAGAATTGTGCAGCGCCATTCTCATTTGTCACACGACCAAGTAGTAAAATGTATGCATGCAAATTGCAAATGTAAATTGTTTCTTCCCCTTTCTTTGAATGTCGTTTATTTATAATACCATACGATATCAGCACAGGAAAGATAAAGATAATACTATTCATTTAGTGGTTGAAGGTTTCATGTTGCAAGTACGCTTGCGTTCGACTATGCATGCTAGGAAGAAGAATATAAAATGAATTTTATTACAACTGAGTTGTTATTTAATGTCCTTTTGAATTCATTTTCATAGAGGGTTGTGTTCCTGACCATTCTTGTAGTGATTCATCTTCTGGCGAAGTCTGTGCGATTTCAAGGCTGCTAGCTCATTTTCTTTGAATTTTGTTGTACTAAAATAAAAGTACTTAATACATAAAGTCCTTCTAAATTCATTGATGATTTTGATTGGGGTAAGGTGATTGTTTTAAGTTTTAGTAAATATTAAAGTAGTCTCGCGTTCGTCGCGTTGTCAGAAAGCGTTAGTGTTTTGCAGAAGTTAGCAATGAGGTTTTGCTAAGTTTACGTGCAATATTGTAAAAGACAACACAATCTGCCCACTTTCTGTTTGGTACAACAATTAACAATGTGCACGTGAACATTTAACGAAAGGAATGGACCCATTCGATTGCATTAATAGGATATGGTTATGGTACTTGAAAGCATTGTGTCGTTGGAATTGTTTGTGAGAATGAGCCGGTTCTTGTCAAGGCCAGGCCAAGTGCAGTGTTCGACAATGTATTCTACTTAAATTGTAAATTGTAATGTCGCATTTTGCTGTACGCATACAGAGCCTTTTGGACGTTTCACCAAGAAAATGACATTGTGTATCACTTCATCACATGTGAGTAGTACGCTGACAGGTTGCGTTTGAGCTTAAGTACATATATACAATTGATTTTGTAAGTTGACCGCGTTGCAGATTTATCTTGTAATGTTTATAGTTTTAGTTCAGCTGTAGTGTGCGAATTGCAAATTAAGAGCCATGCCAGTACTTAGGAGTTTTTTTCTCGATTTGCCATTTCTTCTTTCCCATAGGTTTGATGAAAGAATGTAATTAAGTTTAAGAATGTAATAAGTTTGTATAGTTTGTATTGCTTGCTCTATTTTCGTTGTCCTGCGTGAATGATACGATAGGAAGGAACTTCTCTGAGCGTGAGTTCAGTTTCGTTCTCACGTTTTATTTAAATTTTAAGGTCGGGATAGGAAGCAAAGGAATAATCTTGGAAGTTTTGGACCAACGTAGTAGGTTTAATGATAACATATAAAGCATTCTTCGTCATTTTATATTACATTGCACGAAAACATTTGAAACGAATCTCAGGTCCCAGGTTCCTATTCAAGTAAAGTCCATGGCTTCCATTCTGAGAGAAAACATTTTAATATTTCCAAGAACAATGTTTCGTAAACGTTGCAGGTTGCAGGTTGCAGTCTGTAAATCTGTGTTCTTCCTTTTGATACATTCTGGCATTTTCCGCGTCGTGGTTGCGCATACTATTTCTAATTCTGGCGTTACATTTCCTTCTGAATAATGGTGCGGATAAGGATTGCAAAAGCTTACCACAAGTTGTCCAACTTTTTTGTATACTTAATTACATAATGGTAGAATCTGATTTGGGTGAGCCATGAGCCTTATTTTTATATGGAATTAATTTCTGCTTTTGGAAACCTTAACTTCCAAGAATCTGATACATTGTTTATGTGAGGATGGTCATGGTCTTTTTGTCCAGGATTATTAGGACAACAGTACTATGTACAAATGTAATTTTTCTAATCTTTTGTCTTTCTTTCAGAAATGAATTTTTGCTGTTGACGGAAGATTGCACACGACAGAATTTAAGCAGCGATGGCCTTGCGAAGCAAGCTGTACCAAGCTTGTGAATCCTTCCTTCGAGTGCCTCCATTACTTGTAATTGACGAGATCTTCCGAGTCAGTTTCGGATTTGGTGGACGATTGTTACAGTACGGAGTAATTGCTCTGAAGTCAAATGAACCCAACGAACATAACTTGTCAGACTTGTATAACTCTGGAGGTCTAAATTCATCTGATTTGAACCTTGAAGCGACCACCGTTCCAAGTGGAACTGGACAAAATAATGGATCAGTTTCTGTATTCCTTACTATGTTGTCTTATTTGCCATTTTGGAACCGCGTGTGGTGGTCCATGGCAGGTGAAGTGGCGAAAGGAAAGTTAGCGGCACAGTCTCCGAATGCAAATGCCCTTTTAGGAGAAACGTCTTCCTCTTACATGTTTCAGCTAACGTTGGACAACTTCAGTAATGAACTTGCCGGAGATCTCATTAAAATATCTGAAATTTTTTTATGCTTGACGAGTAAGTTCTGTATGATTTAACACTTTCATTTTATGATGCTGATGACGATAACTGATCACGATTACTTATATCATTTTCTTTGTTCTGTGATTTTACAGTATTTATATTGGCATTCGTGATGTTCATGCTGTCGACAGAAAACTTGCTCAAGTTGTACTCTTATCTCATATCATTCGCTACATATTACACTGCTTATATAACGTCTCCTCTGCCTTCGTTATCTTCATGGACGTTCTCGGCTATTCCAGTAATATGCCTTAACTTAATGTGGAGGAGTCTATTGTTCGCTGTATATTCTGTTACCATTTCAAAACCAGAATTTCAGAGACATCAACTCACAGCGTTAGAGTCAGTTTTGAATAGTTTACAATTTCTTCTATTCTTCGCGTCTTCAGCTGTGGACCCATACATCTTTACTCTCTTGATTATCATTTCACACCGGCATGTTTGGATGTGTCTTCCTAAAGTAGTTTCGTTTCTCAAGGCCGCATGGTCGGAAACTAAAAGAGTACAGAATGAGTACGGTCTAAGTCATTTGCTGCAAGTGGAGTCTGCTCGTCTGAGAATCAACAGCGTCTTCAGATTATTCTGGGTGTCGAGAGCAGCGTATGATGCCTTCTATGAATCCTACGAAGGGTCCATTGAACTTGTCCTCCGTCGTGTCATGACTCACGGGACTGAAACTTTCACTGGCATTGTCGGACTTACTGTTACAGTTTCGGCTCTCTGTCATCAGGTAAATTTGTCTTACATTATTTATTTTGATGTTGAATTTTATTATAATATAATTTATTTTATTAGATCGGAGACTTTCTTCTATGGACTCTTTATTACGGAACAAATTCCGAAACCGATGCCAATCGCTTTGGTTCCATTTCCACAGTGCTGTTTTTTATTCTAAGCCTTCAATCTGGATTAACAACTCTGGACCCTGAAAAACGTTTGGATAGGCTTCTCAAAAATTTAGTCCTTCTGGGAACGGCACTGCTTCATGCCTTCCACCAAATGGTAAGCTTCTACAATTAGCTACATGTCACTTCATTAGTCATTACACATTATAGTTGCGTAACGTTGCTTAATTTTAAACTGTACATTTGCTACAGGTGGCCCCTTTGCTACACGCCTTCCGCACGTTTCAAGCGCTACAAATGCGTGCGGCCATGATTTCAGTTCTATTTTTTACAGTCACTATTGCATCGACAATATATCTCTATTCCACCACACTTATTTCAACGTGGTCATTAGCAGTGCTAGCTTTGGCCATAGAATTCAAAATCAAAATATTGGTTTCACTGATCATATCAATAGTTGTTTATCTGTCGCAGTTAGTGCAATATCCCGATTCTATGCAACGCTTTGTGTCGTTCTGTCGACGGCTACTTCCTAATTTTGCCATTCGATTTTTTGATCACTTGAATGATCAAGTTTCTCATGAAGACATGGTGTTCTACCTCAAATCCATCGCTAATATGACAGAATTTCTAACTGGTATATTTCTCTTTGCTAATGCTATTTGGATCTTCCTATTCGAATCGGCTAGTGCTATTCGAGCCATAGGAATGTCAATTCACGCCTACTTTAATATTTGGTGTGAAGCGCAAAAAGGCTGGAAAATATACTGTCAGAGGAAGACGGCGTCTCTCAAAATTGAATCTTTGGCAGATGCAACAGACGATCAATTGCGTGAACGACAAGATGACGTGTGTGCCATTTGCTATGAAGAGATGGAGTCAGCCAAAGTTACTAACTGTGGTCATTTATTCCACGCAGTTTGTCTTCGCAAGTGGTTGTATGTTCAGAATACTTGTCCACTGTGTCACGATGTGCTTTACGGAGAAAACGTCTTAGGCGATGGGTACGTCCATGTCGAAGAAGAAGGTGATGATGCTAACGAAAGACGTGAAGTTGCTGATGCGGCTCCGCGGCTTGAAAGACTTCGCAGACGTCTTGCACAACACCATGCTCCTGCTCACCCTTTGCGTCCTGTTCACTTACACCTTCCTCGTGTAGGAGATATCAACAGAAACGTGGCACCAGCTGTACCATATATAAATCAGCCGCCTGAAAGACCAGGGTACTTTGAAGGTGTTGATAGTGCTGACGAAAGCGACCTCGAAATTATAGATCTGAGGTATGACGAAGACGCATCGAGTAGCGGAAATTCATCTGATGCTGACGACAATGACGAGCTCGTCGTGCTTCTTTAATTGATTTGGAAAGAACGTGGTGCAAAATCCTAA
>JABASF010002813.1:0-12771 GCA_019776145.1 Harlomillsia oculata
AAAAACGCGGATCCAATATTGATGGCGACGGGTTTGCAACCCGCCATGGCCTTACGACGGAGCTTTCTCACCCTCCCAGTTCCGCCGACAACCCAGTGCTTATCCACATCCATGGACAAAGTATGTATTTTGGACGCCATGGTTAGTAGGAACACCAGAATGGACACGCCGTACGTACCGCAAATGAGGGCGAATATGATGGTGAACCAGTCCTGGGTGTGTTTGAAGCTAAGGATGACGAGAGCCCATGAGAAACAAGCCCAAATCACCAAAATCGACAAGAAGAAGAGAAGTGTTGACGAGAATGCATTGTTAACGGTACGGGTCACGAGTTCCACTTGCTTGTACGACTGGATGACGAATCTTTTCGCCAGAGGATGCCCTACATTGTTCCGAGTTGACAAATAAGTGGACGCATGAAGTCGCTCCAGCAATGACGAAACCGTCAGGAGAAAGTTGGTGATGGCGAGCATTTGAAAGCAAAGGCATCCAATCGCGTAGAAAATGGACCAAGTTTCCCAAATGGAGAAGATGAAAATGGCCACATTGCTTTTCCAAGGGGAGAGGGAGTAGATGAAAAAAGCGTTGTTCATTGTGAGGATCGTGACACACTGGATGACCCAAATGCAAAGGGTCATGCTAAGCATAATCATGAACAGATATTTCCTCGCCGTTTCCATCTTCGATTGGAATGTGGCCAGAGTCCTCGGTTCTGTAAACTCTCATCAATTAAATTAATCCGCTTGATTAAAATGGACGGGATCAATCAAAAACGTACCCGTGATTAAAGGATCTTGAAGTTTCCGTATCTGTTCAAAGATGACCTTGAACTGATCCTTGTTTTGAATCAATTGCGTTTGGATTGTGATGTCGATGCAATGCATGAGCCCAAACGTGAAGAAAAGACTCAGATCTTTCACCGGGAGGTTTTTGACATTCTCCAGGATTTTCCAGGCACAAAACCCCGATTTGACAACGGCGTTCACGCATCCGCCGTAGATTAACGTTTGCTGAACCCACCTTGCTGCTTTCCGAGGAAAGGTCACCCTGTACCCGAATTCGTCATGTTCCCTCCACAATATCTTAATGGGTAGAATGTAAGACCAGAATGTGAGTACAAGTGAAAATCCGATTCCTGTACAAGATTTTGACCCCATGACGAATCTGTTCAACATATCTTGTCTAGAGTTGAATGTGAAATGAATGGCATTAATTTGATTGTTTTGGGACATCGAAATCAATAATATCGAAATGTGAACAATAAAATTACAGTGCAATCCTAATCGTGCAAATATTTGCACACGCTACGGTCATTATAGTCATTACGAAATAATGATTTCGCAAAGTTTGGCAATTTGCTTCCTGAACCACATTAGACAAGTTTTTTAATATCCAACTTCGTTATAAAAACAAAATGACATACATGAGCGATAAATTGACAAAGTGACAATTGACAAAAAAAATTGCTTTGAAATTCATAATTTCAAACGTCTTTCTTCTTATTCGAAACAGTATTAGTTGAAGAAATGGAAGTCGAGGACTCGGAGTTGAGCGGTGCAGACGGAGTGGATCGTACGGGAGCACTTTGACTTGTCGACGGTTCCGATGACGTCACGTTCACCTTGGATTTTGGTCGTGGCGTTTTAAGCTTTCGACCACCGGGAAAGAACCCAGATCGGACTCTGGATCGAGCTTCCGTGAATTCTGCGGAACAGTTAAAATTTCATTCATTATTCATTTTGAAAATCGAATGATGACGTCACACGGCTTGAATACAAAATTACAAATCATACCTGCAAACTTTAGTAGTATGAGCTGGGGTGTCATAGCAGTTCTGGACAAGAAGAAAGTTGTCGTACTCATTGCTGGAATGAAATTCGTAGTCGAGTCATCGTCGTCGTCGTAGTCATCGTCGTAGTCGTCGTCGTCGTCATGAACGTCGTCGTCGTTGCCATCTTCTTGTTCATCCTCCTTAATCTCTGTCGTCTCCTTTGGCCCACCAGCGGACGCTTTCTCCTCGGAAATGGCCTGGAGAAAAGTGTCGTATGGCAACTCGAGAACCTTGTTCCTGTTACTGGGATTGCCTTCCCTCTCCATAATGGACTGGACGTCCGTCCTTAACTCTCCTTGCGCTGCTCCAATATGCGGGATCATCACAAAGATTTGAGCCAGCATGCCAAGTGAAAAGAATTCGAGTATAAGCCACGTCCTCAGCATAGATGAAAGGACGTATTTGTCCAGAGGAATGGCACAACCCTAAAAAACGGGAATCACGTCATCAGAAAATGACGTCATGATACCTTTTGATATAAAAAAAACTGACCCTATCGCTCTTGCAAGTTGATACGTCCGCCAACTTTCCCCAGTCTGCTTTCCCCCGCGGACCGCAACATTCCAACTGGGATTGAATGACGTGCATCCAAACCGGCAAATGATTCGCCTTGTCTTTCCCGTTGACTCCGTCGCATTTCAAATCCAATTGATATCCTCGTCTTTTGACCTGTCCACCCTGTTTCGGCTTAATGCGGTGACGGTCACTCATCGTCCGCCGCGCTTCAGCGACATATTGAAGATCCCTACAAATAGGTTTGGTGGCCCATGCTTTAGTCCACGAGAACCGGTAGCTCCCCATGTCCTTCGGGGTCACATCCGTTGGTTGGTAACGAACATAAATATCCATCATTGCGGAAGACTGCCATTGCATAATGAAGAAAATGACCATCAACAACCCGAAAACACCCGCCATGTAACCATCCAATAGGCATTTCCTTTGCTTTAGTGTCCGACCCAGGAATATGCATACTGAAAAGCAGACAAACATGGGACATGCATTCTATTTTTACCCGGGTGAGCGTAAAGACCTTTGACCCGCTCACCTGGTACAACCATAAAAGGCGTGAGACTAGAGTATATTGTGTAGTCCATGAAATGCTTGACGGGTCCATACGGAATCCAAAGAATCAGATCTGCTTGAACGCTTTGACAGTACAGGAAATAAATTACCGAAAATATCTGGTGAAAAAACGGATAAAAACAAAACTTCAAAACTTTCCAACAATTTAATTAATATTAGCAGACTAAGCTATCTAAAATGAATTTGATTAATTTAATCATTACACAATTAAAATAAACAAGCGCTCTTCCACCTATCCAAAAGATGTAATACATGATTCTCAGAATGATATTTTCATTCAGTTTCGTTCGTGCTTTGCAATTATTCGAAAAAAATCAAAATTGACCTTTTTTGAAAGTTTTAAAAACCAAAAGTGTGCCGAAACATGAAAGCAGCCACAGCAACTTATATTTTATGTCATTTGGGGAAAATTGCAGAAAAATGTGAAATACAGTATAACATACAGTTATAATAATTACGAATTTATTGTACTTTGCAAAGCGCAACTGCATTATTATTGTGCTTTTCCGCGGCTTCCTGCTTGTTTTGCGGTTTTGTGCGGAGTGGAGAACCGAAAACGAAAACTGTCATGAACTTGTTTAGTAATTTATTAAAGCTCGTAAGTGTCATTTCATAAGTGAAAATCATGGCTGAGCATTGTCATTGTGCAAACTGTAAAATTCCAGTCAAATCCGACCCATTAGGTCAAGGAGTGACGAGTGACCTTACATGAAAAGTTGCGTGGTCGATTTTTGGATCTGCCTCAACCTCAAACGCTCTCATCGTCTCATCAGAAGCCTTAAGACGAGTCAGATTCTGATCACTTTATGCATAAACACATGGACATCAAATTCGAAAGATTCGATTGAAACGGATCAAAAAGACGGTTCAAAAGAAGTCGTCGGTCTCATTTACAAATTACAACTGCATGTGAAATTCCAAGCATTAGTATGTCAATGTCGACAAGTGAAAGTAGACCACAACAGAAGGTCAAATGACAAATGGAATTTGGTCACGGATGCCACTCCATTACATCATGTCATGTCACGATGCCACCGCCACCGTCACGCGTACTAGTTTCATGTTTCAGTTTCTTCCTGTTACTATACTACCTTTTACCTTTCAAATTTTAATTGTACTCTTTAAATTTCAGAATGATTGATTATGTGTGCGACGTGCGGTGTGTGCTATTGTTGTTTGGTGGGACGTGGACAGTTGGACAGAGACTTTTGTGTTTGACAATCGATTCATCGATCCGCTTCGTCACACAAAAACGACAATGTCAACTATGAGAATGGATCCGGGTGGCAGGTCAATGGGATCTTGACATTGACAATACCACAAAACCCGAGAATATAATGATGAAATGTCTACTACAATCAAACAGACTAACTCAATGCATGGAATACTGGAACAACGTCGCATGGACTCCTGGAACGTCGTATGTCCTGGAGTCCTGGTGCTTTGTCGATGTCGAAGAAGGCACGTCCCAATCGCAATGCCGCAAAGAGCCACAAAGTCGCAATGTCACCTTCGTTCAGTTCAGTCCAGCAGCATCAAACATTGAAGCTAACTTTAATCATTTCTAAACTAATTTTAAAGACAAAATTAAAATAACCGTTTGAATTATAATCATGGACAATTGCACAGGAGCTGCGTATTTGAACGCTCATATTTTAAAAGTCGTTACTATTGAGGTTTGTTCTATACAACATAATTTTTTAGAAAAATGCATTTCAAGTTTGAAAAAATATACCTGGTTCATCTTCATTTCAGCGTTTACCATTTTCAAAATTTTATGGAAACGGGAGTGCCGCGGGTGTCATTTTTGACTTCCTGTACGCTTTACAACCCAAATACAATTTTACGTAAGCGAACTTTATTTTTAAAAATTCAAAAATTGGCTGATTGATTGGTTTGTTTTAATTAATTTGACATTGTGAAGAATGGACATCAATCCACCGTACGATGGGAACTGGGGGAATGTGCTTCCAAACGGTTCGTGGAATGGAATGGTCGGCATGATTTTGAGAAAAGTGATCCCACAATATACATTAATTTCCGAAATTGTACAATTCAGAGTGATTTGATTTAATTAAGGATTTAATTACAAATTAACGCAGGAAGCGGAAGTCGGAGCCGCAGCTTTCACCGTGACACAAGAAAGGGCCAAAGTAATAACTTTCACGACTGCGTATCACGAGGAACCCACGGGGATTCTCATTCCGCCCCCGTCTGCAGGTGAAAAGTTGAGCGTTCTCATTCGTCCTTTCAGTCCAGAGGTGACTTTCTCACTGGATTTACGTTAATTATACATTGATCATTAAATTTAATGATGCTCGTGACAATTGACAGGTGTGGGCCATCCTCCTTTTGACAATGGGCGTCCTCGCTCCTGTCCTTTACATTTTGCACATGACGACATTGTTCATTCGAAAGGACAGGAAAGAAAGGAAAGGGATTTTGCAAATGTTGGGTGAACTCTTTCATTTCCTTTTAGGGTCTTTAGTTCAAGAAAGTAAGGATTTGTTTAAGTTACTTGCAAAAGTTATTTGCTCTCATGACGTGTCACAATAATAGTTTTTGACACATTTTTGTCCAGGCATCGTTTCTCCAGTGAACAAAACTACCCGGTTCCCCGTCGCCTTATGGTGGCTCAGCACGTTGACAGTTGCGAACATTTATGTCGCATTTTTAGTGTCCTACTTGGCAATTCCGACCCTTCAAAACGCGGTGGATTCCCTAGATGACCTTTCGAAGCAGCATGACCTCCGGTGGACTTATCGTAAAGGGACGGCCATACAAAATCTGTTTCAGGTAGGAAATCTTGAATGGAACATTCTGGAATAATCAGGGTGAAAATTGAAACTTCGGGTTTTTTATAGTCAAGTTCGAGCACTGGAGTCTACAAAACCATTGGAGCAGGTACATCACAAGATGACCTGGTGACTTCGGATAGTGACGGGGTCAACCGGGTTTTGTCTAAGAAGTTTGCCTTTATCAAGGTAACCATAAACCATTCAACGGGCGGTTCAACCGTTCAAGGGTTCAACCAACCGTTCCACTTTGACTGTGGCAGCGCAAACTTCTGACAGATAATCTGTCAAACAACTTGTAAATTGTCCAGTCTTTTATTCTTCCAGGAAGAATCGTTCCTCGACGTGGCGCTCGACCAGGATTTTTCAGAGACCCAAAACTGCCGGTTGACATTGACACGTCACAATTTCTTCACGGTCAACATGGCTTTGATCCTTCATAAGAAAAGTGTCATTATTCCACTCCTGAACAAAGAGTAATGCATTTGATTGAATTTTTAAAATATCATGAACAGATTCAAAATTTTAAAAACTTTTTTGAAGGATTCAAAATGCATTAGCGACTGGATTAATTAACAAGTGGAAACTGGACAATTGGCCTAGGAAGCTTTGGTGTCGTGACGCTGCGTCATATATCAAATCAGTGACCAAGTCCCAAACGAGGAAGTTGACCCTGGACGATGTCCAAGGAGCCTACTTCCTCTTCATGTGTGGGACACTGTCAGCCATCGTAGGATACTTGATTGAAAGGGTTACATGGGTTGTTCAGAGGGCATGGAGATTCTGGAGAAATCAAGTCGTCGTCGTCACCCTCCTGTCACATCCTGGACAACAGGTCACAGTGGACCGATTGTGGTTTCGCGATTAGCTCGTTAACACATCAGCGCTTTTTCGGTGTTATCAAACGGAAATGTGAGGTTGGCCAAAGTGATGATAAAGCGCACAAAGAACTTGTTCTTTATAGTAGTTGTTTTGCAGTCTGTAATAAAAATTTGCATGCTTCATTTTTGTATCGTATTTTTGAAAAATGGAATCTAAAATTTCCAGATTTTGGATTTTCTTTTTCGTTATTGTCGCATTTTGTTGCATTGTCATTACGTCACAAGAAAACAGAGGCGAAGACGCTTGCCAGAAAAACAGGAATTGTTCCCAATGTATGCAAGGCAAGGGTTGCGCTTGGTGCTCCTCCTTGGTAAGGTCACTTGTCACATTTTTGAAAAATGATTTTGAAAAATTGTTTGAAAATGAAAATCGTGTTCTTTTGAAAGAACTTTGAACAACCGCGATGCTGGAACTTATCTTCGACTCAAAATAGCTCCTGTGGTGAATCGGATTTGGTGAACCCTTCAAAAAATTCCAGGACGTCCAAAATGTCAAAGGTTACAGAAGAGCAGAAGTTCAATCCAGGAAAGGCGATGGTGCAACTCCGAGTCGAGGACAAGGTCAACATCACAACGGAATACAAAGACAAGCTTCACCGACCTTTGGATTTGTATTTCCTCATGGACGTTTCCTGTACAATGTACCGGTACAAGCAAAAGGTGGCGAATCTCAGCACGGACTTGGTGGAGAAAATGAAAATCCTGACCAGTGACCTGCATTTGGGGTTCGGGTCATTCGTGGACAAGCCAACACTCCCATTTTATCAGAACATTGCCAATGAAACTAAATGCGAAGGAATCCAGCCTGTCAAGCCTTTTATTTTCAAGAACCACCTTTCCCTCCGTGACAATGACACGGTCGAGTTTCAAAAGGTGGTGAAGGGTGCTGAAATCAGTAGAAACGTGGACAATCCCGAAGGACAACTCGAAGCTCTCATGCAAGTTATCAAATGCACGTCCGAAATCGGGTGGAGGGAAGGAAGTAACGTCAGGCGCGTGGTCGTGTTATCAACAAATGGCCCGTTTCACATTGCTGGAGACGGAAAACTTGCTGGAATCTTGACACGGAACGATGCACAGTGTCATTTAAAATATAATACAACCACGGGTGGTCACGAGTACACGCATGCGCTCAAACTGGATTATCCTTCCGTTCGACAAGTCAAAGCCGCCATGTTGGAAAAACAGATTTTTGTCATTCTCGCCGTATCCAAGTACGAATTCAAAGGCTATCAAACGTTGTCACGAGTTCTTGGGGACTTGGCCATGACTGCAATGTTTAACGACTCCAATTCCATTACCAACATTGTCATTGATGAATACCGGGTAACTTACTCGATCACGACACTTTCTTAATTAATTGATTAAGATGTAATAAACATTAACTTCCTTAATCACAGAAACTGGTGGGCACTGTACGAATCACTGTAGAACCCAAACTCCCAGACTATATTGGAATGAAGTTTTTTGTCCAATGCCCGGGTCAGACCGAGTTCGTGAGAAGTGACAGTTGTTCGAACCTCCAGCACGGGGCCAATATGACATTTAAGATTGAGCTTGAATTAAAATCCTGCCCTCTCGACCGAAAAAATGAGACATTTCAAATTCATCCAGTAGGTCACAACAGTGATCCATTGGAAATCACGGTACATATGCTCTGTTCCTGTCCATGTGAACACGAGGTCACCAAGGCGTCATCAGAATGCGGCGGCAATGGAGGCAAGCAATGTGGGATTTGCAAATGTGACAATGGATGGACTGGTGACAACTGCACTTGTGGATTGACGTCGGGGCATATTCATGAAACATGCCTGGACAAGGCTGGAGTTCCGTGTGCGGGCAATGGACATTGTTTTTGTGGAGAATGTCGATGTGACAAGGGTTTCAGAGGGACATGGTGTCAATGTCAAGAGAAGAACTGTCCTGAAGACCGTGGTCAATGCGCAGACGATGGACAATGTGATTGCATCGGGTACTCCGGTCCCACTTGCGACTGTTCCGAAAGTAAAGATAACTGTCGAAATTCGACTGACGAACTGGAATGCAAAGGTGAGAATGGGTCATGTGTCTGCAACAAGTGTGATTGCAACTCTGGGTACAGTGGGAAGTACTGTGAATATCAAGAACCGGCAAAGGTGAGTGGTACTGGATATAATTACTTGGTTACATGTAATTAATTAATTAATTACAATTAGAATGCCACCGTATGCGAAGGCAAGGCCAATGCAATTCGACCTGGAGTATCCCTTTGTCTCTCCTGTTTGAATGAGACAGATGACTCACCTAAACGCCTGCAAAACTGCTCCATAGAGTGCTCCAAGTTGAATTTGATCCACGTGGACACTATTGGGGGTACGACATGAGACATGACCTTTGACCTTGCTTATGACCACTAATGAAGTTCTTGAATTTCAAAGACGGAGAACCGTGTCAAAGTTCAACAAAGGATTCCAACAATTGCACTGTGTACTACGCTATCGGTCGACAATTCACGTCTACAGGAGAGACTGACGTGTTCCTCCGACGTCCAAAAAATTGTCCAGTGAGAGAACCAGTTGGAGCCAACGTAGTCCAAGTGAAACCAGACGTCTTGCCAATCATAATTTCAGTTGTTTCTGGAATTGTCGTGATTGGAATTATCTTTTTGGTCACAGCTAAAACCACAGTCCATTACATGGACAAAAGAGAATACGAACGGTTTAAGCTTCAGCTCGACTCTCAACAATGGGTACAATTAAGTTTTCTTTTATTTCGTATTTTAATTACACCTAAATTGTCCATCAGTTTTTAATTTATTTCAAAAACAGGAGGATACGAACCCGCTGTACCATCAAGTCACTACGGAATTCAGAAACCCGGTTTATGATGTCCTGGAGGAGCCAAATTGAGATTTTTTAAATCCAATTATATGAATTCAACGAAATAAATGCGGTGTTTGATTAAACCATTTAAAAACTGCAAGAAACATTAAACATTTTCCAGCCACGATTTGTTTCCCTTTATTGAATTAAACTTAAGAATGCAAAATCCTGTGCCAAATTTTTAAGCTAATCTCGACGAAATGGTGAAAGTGACGGTGGCATTTAAAACCGCGTCGCAATGTGTGAACGGGACCCCGCGGTCGATGAAGTAAGTCGAACCCACTTGAATTGAAAAGGGACGACATGATCGGACGAGACGACGTTGACATTGTCTCCTGTTCCTCCCTGCGACACTTTGACCTTGAGAAATTGCTAAATTATGAACGTAGGCTTTGCTCATTTCAAAAACCTGGGATGCAATCGTAAGGAATAAAACGGGGAAAAATACAAGCGCCAGCAAGAAAGCACACACAAACACAAGGAGAAAGCTGTCTCGACCTTTTAGAGTTTGAAGTACCGCCACATGTTGCACGACACCCCAGGAAAGCAGGAATTGAAAGGTGGGTATGAATGTCCGGCCAAAGGCGTCGTTGAACACCCGGGTAATGATCTCCATTTCACGGTGACGGGTCACCTGGTCCTCAATTGTGTCCTGACTTGGGTTCATGAGAGCTTTCATGACTTGTAAGTAAGTGGCCATGACCCACATGGAAATCGTGATGGGTAAGCTCATCACCCCGGATTTCCAAAATTCCCATCCAGCTTGAATCGAAATGACGATCCATGGACAACTCATCCATTGACTGGACACGTAAAAGGAGCTTGCATGGAAGATGATTGAAAGGAAAGTCAACAGGAGTTGGATGTCGAATAGTAGGAACACTACAAAACCGAAAAAACACCGACGCGTCTCTTCCATTTTGGCAAGTTGTGTCACATTTCCCCGAACTACGAACAAGTCGTACTTGTCCATGATTTTATTATAGCAAGCGACAATTTCCGAGATTTTGAATGCGGGAACAACTGGAAGACTGACCCAAGTTGACAAAGTAAGAATCCTTTGAAGATGAATGCTTTTCTCCAGAACTGAATTGCTTTCCGAGTATTTGTCTCGGTGGAGGACGAATTGGACCATGACATAGGCGAATTCTAACATTACAAAAGCGACAATTTCCGAGATTTTGAATGCGGAAAGAACTGGAAGGCTGACCCAAGTTGACAAAGCAAGAATCCTTTGAAGATGAATGCTTTTCTCCAGAACTGAATTGCTTTCCGAGTATTTGTCTCGGTGGAGGACGAATTGTACCATGACATAGGCGAATTCTAACATTACAAAGACAATTAATGTCCAGAATCGAATCCAGTTCCAATTTCGGTTCACCTTCTTAACCAGAACCCGGGGAACCGGAAAGTCCGTATCCTGAACAGGTGATATTCCAAGTACTGGACAATACAAAGAACTCCATTTGAAGAGCAAAGGGAAACATCTTCCAGGGACAAATTTTTCCCCATTTTTATCCGTATCCTGAACAGGTGATATTCCAAGTACTGGACAATACAAAGAACTCCATTTGAAGAGCAAAGGGAAACATCTTCCAGGGACAAAATTTTTCCCGTTTTCCAAGTACCTCATCCAAAGTTCTTCCAACTTATTCACAAAGGTCCTCACCTGTCCATTACAGAACGTGTCACCGAAAAATTGCTCGAATTACATATGTTATTCTTTTTAAAAAACGTCTTATAATTTACCCGATGAACAATGACAATCCTAGGAATTCCTCCATTCCTTTTTGGCATTCTACAAGTTGTTTACTGTGGTACGGTATGGCGGTGGTAGTACGTTGTTCTTCAAAGCAAAGGATAAATTGATATCATGATAAGGATTGAAAGGGTCCAAATAAGGTCTTGTGTCAATTTTATAACGAATCTGGATGAGATTGGAACTCCACCATCGATGAAATATAAGCTAAAAGCGAAACCCACTTGTGATTGTGTGATGGCTCATTCGGGTGTGACCGTGGACCGGAGAGTAAATGAAATTAAGTGAATAACACCAACAGAGTCAGAGTAACTTAAGTATTAATTAATTTCATTTAATATTCATGTAATCAGGGCAAAGCGAGAATCCCGGCGAATGCCGCACTCGCCGTTCACTCCGGTGAGACTCTCAGGTCTCAGCACAAGTGAGAGGAGAGAGAAGGAAAGTAGAAAGAACCTTCTGGAGTGCCACTTGCCAATGCACTCCAGATTACTCCAGAAGGTTCGAAAGGAATGAGAGGAGTTGGGATTGGTTGGGACAGCACAGGTAAGGAAAGTAAGAATTAAGGATTAGTGAAGAGTGTGGCTGCCGGAGCACGGCGGGGCTCTGGCCGAAGTCTCTCGAAATTGAAGGACGACAGGAGGAGACCAGACGCCTACTTTCTGGCGAATTTGCAAAACTATTAGATCAATAAAACATTCTTCATAGTTCATAATATAAATCAAGGACATATTGCTCTTTATTCTTTATTTTGTTTAATTGTTTATAGTTTATAGTACAATAATTAGTACGAAAGAGCTAAAGTTTAGGGTTTAGGCTAATCTTGAAGAAATAGTAAAGGTGATGGTAGCATTCAAAACTGAATCACAATAAGTCAACGGGACACCGCGACCAATGAAGTAATTTGAACCCACTTGGATTGCAAAAGGACGACAAGAGCGGACAAGTCGACGTTGTCTCGAACCTAAACCCGTCGCATTCAGACTTGGCGAATTTGCAAAATGACTGATGTATTTTTTGCTCATTTCGAATACTTGGGATGCAATTGTGAGGAATAAAACTGGGAAAAATACAAGAACCAGCATGAGAACAAAGATGAAGATGGTAAGGAAAACGTTCTCTTGACCCTTGAGGGTTAAAAGGATCGCCACATGTTGCACAACACCCCAAGATGTTAGCAATTGCAAAGCGGGTATCAAAGTACTCCCAAATGCGTCATTGAACATCCGGGTGATAATCTCCATTTCACGATGACGCTCCACTTGTTCTTCAATTGTTGCGTCACCGCTGGTCAGAAGAGCTTTCATGACCTGTAAGTACGTTACGATGACCCAGACGGAAGTCACGACGGGAACCATGACCACACCCGATTTCCAAAACTCCCACCCAGCTTGGACCGGAATGATAGTCCATGGACAACTCTGGAATCGACTTGACCAGTAAAATGAGATTTGATGGAATACAATCGAGGTCAAAGTCAACATTATTTGGACATCAAAAATTATGGACAATATCAACGTGAAAAAACATCGACGGGATTTTTCCATTTTGACCAGATGTT
>JABASF010002814.1:0-12767 GCA_019776145.1 Harlomillsia oculata
TGTACGTATAGCAATTCAAATAAATACCATCACTTCCTTTTAAGTACGTATCACATGAATTTCCAAGAGATTTTGCCCAGTTTTTTAAGGCTCGCTTTTCTTTTGTCCTCAACTTTTCCCAGATTTCAGAAACAGCTTTTGCTTGTGTACTTTTTTCCATTTATTTATGATTAGGTGGATACAATGTGTTACTTTTTAACGCTTTTTTTCTGCCCCAAAAAATCCGTTGAAGGGTCCGCTATAAGTAAAAAGTGTAAGTAGTCTTCTCTTTTTCGGTGAATTTCCACTACATGAGCATTAGAAGCGTGGAAAAAGGGATTGTACATAGAGGTAAATGTAGTCATCACTCATGAGCCGGTTGATTCATGAAAAATAAAAAATCCCTCACTTTTTACCCATTTCGGTTTTTTGAACACAAAAAAATGTACACTGCGGTAGTGTCTCCCGTCGTGTCCATGTGGCCTTTATGACCAAAAACTCCTCCTGTGACGAAGGTATTACAATAGAATCGATCCCTCCAGAGAATATTGACTAGTGATATGGTCGGAGTTACAATAGCTTTTGACACTTGTCATGATTACTTAATATGTCCCACTTGGTGACTCTGTTTGCCTAAACTGATCATCTATCAAAAAATTACAACCCTCATTCGTCCTGTAAATATCATATTAATGCAATGCATCGGTAATCCTGTAAAAAAGTATCCGGGAAAAAGTTATTTTTTTTATTTATGCACTTAAATATTGACTAAGGATTTTTAAAAAAATCACTTGGGAGCGTAAAAATTCATACTGAAAGATTTACTGCGTTTTGTGCTTTTGAAATGCTTCTTTCTGGATTTTTGTAATCTGTACTCAAAAGAATAAAGTTACAATCAATTTCCAATTTTATGGAAGAAATTACAAGTCGCTGAGATGCTATTACTTTTCAGGGAAATAATTAGAGTGGAATCTTTTGTTTCCTTCGTTATAAAACTTGAACTCAGAGGAAATCTGGACGAGACGCTACGCTGGAGACTTGATTTTTGTCTGGATTAATGGTACGAGAAGAAAGAAAGCGAAAAGGTGTTAAGGAGAGATTCTTTGCGTCAAAGGCAGGTAAGATTTTTCAATGAATAGCAGAATAATAACTTGCCTAACACAATAAATAATCTCATCCCCCCACATCCGACAACAATGAGAATAAAAAGGGTTTAATGAATGAATAAGGAGGAATCTTTCCCTTCATTGGCTACTTTTACTTGGTAATATAGCAGAAGAAAATCTTTTGTAAGAAGTAATAGTAAATGACCGAAAAGTATCCACCATCCAGTACAACAGGTAAATGGTAAAGGTAGCGGTTTTGGTCGCATACGGTGAGCAGAAGTAGCAATTATAAAAGTACCTTCGGCACCCGACCGAGTGGCGGCTGCTACTTTCACATAAGAGAGAAGTGCAGTCGGTCACAAAACACAATTTCCTTCTGTTTTACTATCAAAATTGTGATAAGGAAATTGGTGTTCAGAGGAGTTGCAGATGATGATAGTAATGCCTTTGATGACGATGATGATGACCCGTCTGCCTTGTATTTTCCTTCAAGAAGCTTCTTTCTTTGGCATGGCACACGCAACGTATACGACGAAAAGTAAAGAAAATGCACCTTACCTTATCCATTTTACTATTTCCTTTTCAGTCACATAGTCCCATATGGTTCCAGATAGTAACGAGAGTGTTCCTTTTGGGTCCTTTGAGTTGTAAGTTGTACCTGTTCCTTATTTCTTCAAGGGTCGATCATTTTAAGAGTAAAGAAAGTACAAGTAAGTCCAGTAAAAAATACGGAACGAACGGCACAAGCCCAAGAAAGGAAGGTATAACAACCTTTTCGGACTTGTATGCGTTTTGTAACTTGGACAAGTGGATTAGATAAGAGAATACGACAGAAAAGGATAAGGATACAAAACGTTACGTCCCTTCGTGTGCCAACTGACTACCGAACAGACAAAAAGTACTCACAACCCTTTTAAAAATACCTTGCAATCACCATAAGTCACGTTCGAAATGGTGGAATGGTACTGAAACAACCTATCTCAAAATTATGCTTATTGTTGGAAATGGCTACGTTTCTTGAGGCTTTTCCTTCCCTTTTTTGTGCAAAATTGGCCACAAAATAATGTTTTTCAAAACAACATCCGTGATTTTCTTTTATTAAAAACATTCATGAGTTGATTTTCTTTATTGACCAACCATGTAAGAAATGAGTATACATTTTTTACCTATTTTAACTCCAAAGAGAGCTGCACATTATCATTTTTTCTAACAACGTCTAATTTCTAAAGTCATTATTCCTATAATAATTAGCAAATACACGATGACATAAACACTTTGCAAAAAACAAACAATAATCAAACATTTCATTATTTTTATATAATTCTTGGAAAAAAAATCTGCAACTTTTTGGCTGACTTTGTCCCATAAAAGAGCAAAACTGAAGATTTTTTTGCATATCATAATAATAGTTATTTTGCACTCGTAGTGAAATTCACAGTTTTTTGAACTTATAACAATACATGTAATTTATGTAATTTAATAATATTTCCTGGCGTTAAATCACATTTACTCACAAATATCCATTTTTTGCATCATTGCTCATGATCATGAATGAAAACTAACGCTCAAAAACATTACATTTTCGTTGTACTTCAATTACATAAGAGTTCATTTAAATTAAATCTAAAGTGTGATTACGTTAACGTTTATAACTAGAATTTTAATTTATATATCATTATGACCTTAAATTCATTAAGCACAACTCGATGATGAATACACAAACACTTTGAGTTGTTAGGAACAATTGTTGGATGGATTCAACGTTTTTCATTAATTTTATCAAGTAGCGATGTAAACGATGCTTTTTCCACATCTTTTTCGTGACACATACTCAATATTGTTTTTTATTGCTAGTACACTTTTGAATTTGCCCTTATTATGAGTCCTGTCCTAATTAGCTAATCTTACCGTTTTTTTAAGAAATCACTTTACGATGCTAATTAAATTTTATAGCGATGAGATTTCAGAAAGAAAATTTGGAATGTATGTAAAGATCGCTTTTAAAAGATCAACATGCAAAGCTGTATATCGCAATAAGACAAAAACACAATGAGATTCGTGGAAATATTTTGTGTTTGTAAGAAATTAAGCTACTCACCACAATACTTTTTGAATCACGATTTGCATAAGGTGTACATTTAATTTAAACTAAACATGCACGAGGAAACTGCAATTTACAAATATAGTTTTATAGCTCATGCTCATGCTCAATACTCATAATGCTGAATGATGTGATATGTACAAAAAAATCATTTTGATATAGCTCGAATAATAAATTCCTATAAATAGTATTTATAGCTCTTATTTATAATTAAATGTAATTGTTGTGATGATGATGTTTCTTTCAATATTATTGTATCTATAAACTCTTTAGCACAGAATTTGAGGAACTTTCAAGTTTCAAAGATTATTATTTCTCTCCTTTCAGAAGACAGCAGAATTGAAATTGCATTTTTTCATCACGCTGTGCTCCTATTATAATTAATGCCATAATTTCTACAACTCTATAAAAAAGATTTTTTTAATAATAGTAGACACACACGAAACGAACCACAAAAAAACGAAAAAAAACATGATTTTTAAAGCCTGTTTTAAGTATTGTGAAACATCTTTTCAATATGTACAGAAAAGTTAATCGTATAAGTTATATTGCTTCAGGTTACACCTTTTGATATTTGTTGTATAAAAAACAAAAAGAACATGTTACTACCAATCGCCAATATGTTTGCGAAAAGGAAATCAGACAGGTGTGTAATGTAATAAAGATAATTATCCAGTTTGGCATGATGATGATATAATTCAATTTCATTATATAAGGAATTCCATACGATTATTATATATTGCTATCTGTACAATGACCTTACAAACTACAAAATGTGACACGCCAGTCATGGAATTTGACGGCGAGGTCACAAGAGGAACTTTCGTTGACACGAAACCCTTGATTTTTTAGTTCAAAGAGGAATCGTCCATTGTCTGAGTTATTACAGAAGTTTGCATTATTTTTTGTCTCTGTTAATGTATCCATTAATGATTACTAAATAAATCGTCATTCTGTTTGATTCAATCGTAAATATAGCATTTTGTATTAGGAACGTGTGTTTTCATTATTACAACTTTGTGTCATTATTGCTCATCTGTAAGTTTCGTTAAGTTTGATTTTGGTGACGTCATTTATATTTTGTATACGTTTGTCATTCGTCATTCATCTGTCATTGCTTTCCGGAATGTCGTCGTATAAATTAATGTCAAAAATCACGAAATATTACTCAAATTCATAAGAATGGGGAAAAGGTATAGGGACAATACGGGGCAATGCAAAACGTCTTTTCAAATCATTATTACCACAAGGAAATTGCAAAACTGCAACAAATGCAAATCAAGAAAATATAATATTAAAATTGCTTGTATGCAAATTACTAATACTTGATCAAGAAATTCCGTGTCAGAATTATTATTGTGTGTACGTGTACTGTAGTAATTACCAAACCTGCTTTAAACATATACAGAAAGTGACAGACGCAGACGCGAAAAGAAAAAGGCAAGTTTTGCATATTTAGTATCAATCTTTATATACAAAATTGCATTGTTATAGACAGAATTATTATGGCAGTCTGAGAATTCAATTCATTTGCCTCACGCAGATAATAAACCTTTTGCATTTAGTATTGTTCATTCTTTTAAACATAAAATTGAGCAATGTCGGTGCATTTTTGTGTGCAAATGTTTTCTAACATTATATACGTACCAACTACCAACTAAACTAACTATAATTGTACCCTAGGATGCTAAATTAATAAATTACCTGAGCTCACAACAACTTAAATCATTACAAAAAGGAAGCGTAACGTGGCTTTGAATTAACATCTCGTGACTTTTGTTAATGCTCACAACAATGGCGTATTATTGAAGACGCGTTTTGTATAATCTCCCTTTTAAGATTTTTGAGTGCGACAAAGCGAAATGATAAATTTTATATTTCGGTATCAAAAAATCATCATTTTAATCACACTTGGCAAAAAAACAGAAGATAGCATTATATTTAATTACTACTTCTTGTAATAAAAAACGAGTATAAAATATTATACGAGAATTCATGGTTTTTTTGCCCAATAGTTATGGGAGGACGTATACTGAAAAATTTGTTTGCGCTCGGGAAGTGACGAGATTGCTAGTAAGCTATTCATGCATAGCTGTATAATTAATATTTAATTATGTAATGATACGATAATACTAGGTTAATGTAATGCTGTTTGTAAATGCAATTGGAGTAAATAATGCATTGAAGACTTATTCGTTTTGAAGGATGTGTGGGGGCATTTTGAATAGCTCGAAATTTACACGAAACAAGCTCATCAGGTAAACAGAGAGACAAAAAAACATTTTGTAAGTGACCTTGGTTTTGGTTTAAGAAGAGGAGATGGACTTTTTACGATGAGTCTCGCAATGTTTGGTCATATGGTCCTTGCGAATGAATCCCTTACCGCATACATTGCAAACGAATGGTTTCTCTCCAGTGTGAAGACAAAGGTGACGTCTCAAATCGGTTTTGTGGTTGAACTGCTTGGGACACAAGTCACACTTGTATGGTTTTTCTGACCCGTGTTTAGCGACATGGTGAGACAAAGCGGGAGCTGCCGGGAATCGTTTCCCGCAAGTGGGACACTTGAAAGGTTTTCCTCCGGAATGCGAACTATTGGCGTGTTGAGTGAGGTAACAAGCTCGGCCGAAGGTCTTGGAGCAGTCGGGACACTTGAGAACATCAACTTCCCCCTCGTCTCTGACGGTGATGCTTGTGTCGGATGTTGACGACGTGGGACTTCCCTCCGAAGACCCTTCCAGTCCATCCAAACTTCCTTCAAGAGAACCACCAGAGGCTGACCTAGAGTCTGGAGAGTCGACACCACTCCGATTCATCCGAATGTCCGAGTTGTCAAATGACCCATCGCTGTTCTTGACGGGGGACGAACGAGAGGCTGGCGATGTGGCAAGTTGGGACTGGAAGGGAGGCGTGGCCCTATTTCCCGTTGGAGAGGGATTCGGCGGGAATGCGCCCTGACCCTGAGCGTGAGAAAAACTATGGTCATAGTGCGAGAAGCCGACAGAGCTGAAAGGTGGAAGAGGCGTGCTGTCACCATTCAGATTGACATACGGACCCGAGGTTGATGAGTACATCGTCGTCGGCACGGCTGGACTCGGCACGGAAAAAGATCCATTGTTCCCCATCGGCATCGTCTCAGGAGCGAACCCATTGGAATACGGAACCGGCGGATGAGGTGGCATGGGATGAAACTGCGGCTGCATGTACTGCGGTGGCGGCTGTAACGGATGTCCATTCCCAACTGAAATGGATGGTGGTGGTCCATTGCTGCTCCCCGATGTCGTCGTCGGTGGCGGCGGCGGACCTCCGTAAGCAGATATGTAACCTGGGTACTTGTCCAAAAACGGAGGAGTTGGTGAAGGCACAGGTGGATTGCTCCCGTTCAAGCCCAAATGAGAACCAAATGGACCACTACTGGGAGTGTTGAGAATGTCACCCGAAGGCAGTGGTGGCCTCGACGAACCATTGTTCGGTGTCGACGGGGCGTAGATTGGTGTGGATTTCCCACTGTTCGATTCCTCCAGTTTCATACCTCGACTGGGACTAGAGGAAGAAGAATCCAGCGGGTCTTCCATTGCCCCGGAGACCACCGCCCGTGACTCACCAGAACTCCTTTTGAACTGCTTAGAGCTCGGAGGTGCTGAGACTTCTTCTCCCATTTCCCCCTTTTGCTTAATTGAATTCTGTGTCATACAATAAAAACCAAACAAACCAAACCCAACCAACTCAATAATCATAATCATAATAATTCACATACAAACATAATAATAAAATTTCACATTCCATCACCATGCTTTACAATTTCACAATTCAAATCACTATCATTATCAACAGTCCGTACAAATCCTCCTATCGTGGCCTCCCGTCCATACCAGTTCTCAGCTTCAAAAACATGCATTATTTTTAAAACGCCAAAAACAAAATTCCTTTCAGGTTTCAAGAACTTAAAAGCATTCAATTCAAAGCAATTGGTCGTCTTCTCGTCACTAACTCTGCTTTTCAACCCTCGTCTACACAGAACGAGGATTCCGTAACATAAAATATGCCTTCTTCAACTTCAAAATTCAACAAGAGGAGCCCTTTTGTCCAACTGTCACTTATGAAAGTCTCTGCTGGAATTCTCAATGGGAAACTAGACAAAATGCCTAATTGTTTTCACTCTCCAACTGCGCATACAATTTTCAGTCACACACATACTCTCACTCTCTCTCTCATCATAAAAGCTTCACTTCATAAGCGTAGAGTGTCACATTTACATTTTCTCAATGGTTTTTCAAGCAATTGAATTTTCTAAGTGTACGAGCTTGATTGGTCGTCCACTCATTTCAAGTCATTTGCCTATACAACTTGTCCTGGGCATATTGCATCATAAAACTCGCACATTTTTATAGCCAAAAAGACAGAACGAAGATGTATTGCGCAACACGTTGCACGTCTTTCCATTGTGAAGCGTAAACTCTCCTTCATTTTTATGAGCACATTTGAACATTATTTCTCTCTTTTTTTCTTCATTTCCTTTTGCGTCTTTTTTTCTACTGTTCGAACTGCGTATTAGTTCAAACAGGCGAGAACATTGACAATGAAAATGGTATTTTGAGTGCGGTCTGGACCAAAAAGAATAAAAATGACCAAATGTCAGTTCACTTGAGACTTTGAGACCTGAGACGTTTTTTGACTTTACTCGTATTTTTCTCTCAAATGAGTCTTCTTTGAAAAGCTGTTAAAATGCAATATTTCAAATAGCACTGTCTCACGGTCGTCTGAATTTTGAACAAAAGGGGTTTTTCACGATCCAGTCCGCATAGACGCTTTTAATAGCACATATAGAAGCATAGCNTTTTCACGATCCAGTCCGCATAGACGCTTTTAATAGCACATATAGAAGCATAGCATAGCAGGCGTTTAGAACTTAAAAAATACTTGTTATTTTGAAAACTTTAACAACACCTTTCAAAAAATGATTATTTTAAGTACTAGTATATATACTAGAGAAATGAAAAAGTATTGAGATTTAATCTGGCGTAGGAATGTTAACGCTGTTCAAGTAGTCATTTTTGTTACGCTTGAACAGTCCAAGGCTAAAGTAGAAAATAGCTTTTCGGACTATCGGATATTTTTGTGAAGATTGAAAGCTTGGAATGATATGGTCTTATAGTGTGGTTAAGGGATGAAAATAATGCACACATGGCCCAAGGGCCAAAATGAAGTAATAGGCAGGGCAGAGGAAGACGAAAGGAAGATATGGACATTTTATGGATGTTCGAAGGTCTGAGTGAAGTTGAAGTGACTCGCGAGCAAAATGCGGAGAGAGCGAAACGTTCTTAAAATTATTTTCTACTGTACTAGTAGTGTGGCAAAGTACGAGTTTATAGGATGAGATGAGATGAAAGAGAGATGAGATGAGCCATGAGCCAAGAAAAGTAGGAGTCTGTGAATTTCTGGACTGAACAGAATGACGACGGAGGAGCACAGACAGAGCAGACGAAAAGAAATTTTTTGGTGTATATACGTACGGTATAAGAAAAGCAAAAGACTGACCTTGTGTAAGGTGGTTCCATAGTGTCGTTTGAGATGGCCACTGCTCGTAAACCATTTGTTACAAGCAGAGCAATTATAGGTTTTCGGACGCTTGCATTCACCTCCTTTCCATCCCTTAGTCTTGGTACCCGAATTAGGTGTTGGAGTAGAATTTTTGGACTGTTGCTGCCTAGGGCGCCCTTCCGGACTGTCAGCCATGAGAGGAGCCGGCGGTTCGGGTTTTGGCGGAAATCCTGCATTTGAGAAAGACGGAGGTGCAGGACCATTCGGTGTTAAATGACGTGGAGGAGGCTGGTAGCTCATTCCAGAAGGATCGGGATAACCGGGATTAGATAGAATATCAGGTGGACCGCCAGGACCACCAGCGCCAGAGTTGCGACCCAGGTCGTACATATTGGATGGGCCATTTGACGCGGAATAAGTGGATTCTGGAGGAAATCCCGCAGGCGATCCTTGACTTGGGTTAGTAGAAAATGCTGGATGAGATTCTCCCGCCCAACCGTTTGTAGGTGGTGGTGGTTGCGGAGGGAGTAAATGCGAAAGATAAGGTCGATGGAAAAAGTTATTTCGTTCTGCTGCAGCCGCAGCCGCAGCTGCCGCGGCTTGTGCTTGTTGTTGGTAAATGTGTACTTTGTGAGAGTCTAGATCAAGAATTTCTGAAGGTTCTCTTGGAGGTGGTGGATCTATACTACCCGGATTCCTCCCTTCGGAATGTCCTGGAGAAAAGAGAGCTGGAGAACTGTATCCTCCTGGAGCGTGATGAATCGGATGGGGATACAACGGATGACCACTGTGTGAGTCAACAGGTGGTGGAAACGAACCCGGGTTGCTTCCCCGATACTCGCCAATGTGATGGTCGCCTGTGTTGTTGTTGTACTGAGGCGGGATGTAATGTCCATGTTCCGGCGGTGGATGTGGGAAATAGTGTCCACCATGATGTACATCTGAAGCTGAGGTTGTAGGTGGTGGAGGATGATGTGCCTTGTTGTCCATATTATCTTGAGTAGCCCATCGACTTAGCAAATTTTCTTTATGGTAGCTTAAATGAACTTCAAGACTTGTGCTCGACTCAAACATGACTCCACAATCTTTGCAGAAATGACCAGCCGATGACGGATGAGGCGGGAATGACGATAAGGACGACGGCGGTGGGAGCAGTTGCTGTTGATGTGGAAATTGCGGATGACTACTCAACAATGTGGCCATACCTTTTACACTGTCTGAAAGGTGCACATTGAGAAAACCACAGAGTGGTACTGGCAATGAGCACTTTTCCAACTGGCAGAATTATAAGAAATAAGCATTCGCATAATAGCCATATCCTGTAATTTTACCCTGAGGCAATTTCATACACTTTTGTTGTGAGTCACCTCTCTTCTCTCTTTATAGTAAATTCGCAAGCCACACAAAAACACTTATCAAAACCAAGTCAAAAATGCAATGAACAGTACCAAAAATTCTTGGAAGTAATTTTTTCCCACTTCACTTTTTTGCACTGCCCTGATTTTGAACAGATAATTTGAATTCTTCAGAATCACGACGAAACAAGTGGAGCCGCCCTGCCAGACGCGTCCTAACCCAGGTGTGCAAATGCACTCGTCTCGCGTCTCGCGTCTCCCGTTTAACGTCTTGTCTTGTCTTGGAATTGAGCAAAAATGTATAAAATTTGCAATGCCGATGAACCGTTGAGTTGCACTTCAATTGAATTCGATCTTCGGAATCAATGACACAGCTTCTCCTTTTATCTCCTCTAATCTTGAATCACTTCGCTTTCGACTTTTTTCAAATATTGACTCAAATGTTTTGAATAGGTCACAAATGTTTCAAAAATTTCAGGTACTCTCTGCTTCTTGTTTGCTGTTGCGTTCGGTTGTTGGTGGTGAGGATTCAAGTGCGTAATTTTAGAAGAACGTTGACAATTGAACATTCAAATGAGAGCAAGAATGGAGTAGAAAACGACGTTTGAGAGGCAGAACTTTTTGGCACTTCAACTCAATAAGTTGGACGAAAGAGCGAGATGTCAAGGAAGACGAGATCTTGGGAATGTCACTGATTAGATGCTGATTTGTGACTTGGAAAATTGGACATGCCAATCACGCACAAGTGTCAACTCTCCAAAGGCCCGGTGACAGGAATACTATAAGAGCAATACAGTAACATCCGAAAATGTAACCAATGTTCAGAAAAAACCCGAAAAATACACAATAGCAAAATGCAAGTCTTATGGAACTTACATAAAAAAGGACACGTAGTAGAAACCCCAAAAAAGTCTCTTTTCTCCCTTATGTTTCGTTTTTTTGGTGTCGATGCCACAGCTTCTCACTTCAACTCTTGACAATGCATTCCAAATTGATTCCTCCCGTCCAAATGTAATTTTCTCCGGGAGGAATTCCGAATATTGCTCTTCTCTTGTCCTCCAATAGACACACACAAAACGCAAAACAAGGACATTCGTTTCCGTCGTCCAAAAGAAAGAAAAAACTTGGGTTTTCTTTTCCGATATATAAACCACAAAATAAGCTTCTACTTCTTCAAAGACGTCACAAAAAAAAGAATCTTCCCAATTTCTCAAGTTGTAAACATTAAGCTTCCCAACTTTTCTTCAAATATGCAGGTACTGGACAATGACGAAATTACGTAGTATACACTTGGGAATTTTCAAATTCTGTGCTATCAACCAGAAATCTAAAATCCAAGCTGGTGCATCTGAAAAATGTACAAAAATACCACAAAACCAAATGTAAATTCCCCTAATTTCAAATACGAAGTAACACAATTCACATTCGAGACTTTACATACAATGTAACAATGTAGCATTTTACGTCTTTTCTGTGCCTTATTTACCCTTCCTACAAATTCCTGTACAGCGTACAGCTCAGCACAAAAGATGACAAAAAATGCTAATCTCGCTGATGAAGTGAAATTTTGAAACGCGCAAAATTCTTACTACGTGTTTTTCAGTATTTTAAGTAGTCGGTCGTTAAAATCAACTCAGCAAAAGTACACAAAGTATTCCAATTTCCAATTATATAACTAGTATTACCAATTTTAAAAGCCCATGACATTGTGTTTGTGGGTGCTTGCCGTGTTTATTTTCGCCAATATACGTAATAACAACATTAAGTTGAAGAGTCGTGGAACACGTGCAAAAAACGCAAAAATATGCTACTTACTTTTAACAACTATTTTTCAAAAGTTTTCAACAAGCGCACGAAGAGAAAGCCGAACGCCACGATAAAACTGACAAGACACTACTGGACGTTCTGGACAACTGGACCATCTTACATTTTTCCCCGTAATTCTATTATTGGTCAAAAAACGTGAATAACGACAGCATTGTTGGAATTGGATATGGATTATATTACCATGTTCCTATGCTATGAATTACTTGGAAAAGTGGATTTGACTTCTTATACACATGTCTTGTAATATAGGCGGACAACAGTCGTAAATCGGAATAAAAATAAACTAAAGTGCAGCCATTTTGAGAGATAAGAAATTCCTTGAATTACGACTTGTCTTTTGACGTAGCGTGCAGTACTTAAAACTTTTATATAAGGAACAAAGGCTCCTTCCATATAAGAATCATAGGTTCATTGGTCCATATGTTCATATCATAGGACACATTACATGGACAACATTGACAACAAAAAGTCAATTCAATCCATTGACTAAAAGAATTGTTTTTGGTCCTTCCATGTCTGCTGTTGTGATCCTATCCTATCCTATTGGATTTGAAATGAATAATGCTGTTTTGGCTTTATTGTTTGTTTGTGTTGGAAAATAAGAAGAGGACACAGTTAAGTGGACACAATAAACAATTGCTAGTTGTACATAAAGCTGTGTTATGCATGTGTTGTTCGTCCTGTGTAAGAGCCAAACAACAAAGATGATGACTTCAAAACTCTCTTGTCTTGGCGTCGTAAACAATTCTTCGTCTAACTCTCTCTTCAGCATTAATTCCTCAACTCAAATTCATACGACGTTCCTTCATATAGTCCGACGACGACGAACAAGTCGTAACGACAACGACAACAATCATG
>JABASF010002815.1:0-12763 GCA_019776145.1 Harlomillsia oculata
CGGCGCCCGTCGCGAGGTCGGTCGCAAAGCTGCCGCGGATCGCATCGCCGAAGCTCTTGAGCACGGCGACGTCATGATCGGGCAGGCGACCGCGGCGATCGGGCGGCAGGTTGAGGTGCATGTTGGTGCCGCGCGCGACCGATTCATCGAAGAAGCGGATCAGGCGCGCGGGCGTCTTCACCTTCGAATCCTCGTCGGCATGGTAGAACCAGCCGGGGCGGATCGAGGTGTTGGTTTCCGCCGGCCACCACAAGGGCGCGCCGCGTACGCCGCTGTTGCCTTCCGATTGGACATAGGGGTGGTTGGGCATGGTCGGCCAGCAGGGGTCGCCGGCGATGCCGTCTTCGTTGCCGACCCAGCGGATGTCCGCGCCCAGCGGATCGAAGGTGCAGGCCATCGGCTGATGCTGATGGACCAGTGCGATGATCGAGGGCCAGTTATAGTATTTGGGCGCGTCGATCGTGCGGGTTTCGCGCGCGCCGCCATAATAGCCGTCGCCGCCGTTGGCGCCGTCGAACCAGAATTCGAAGAGTTCGCCGTAGCGGGTGCAGAGTTCGACCACCTGCTTGCGGTAATAGTCGATATATTCGGGGCGGCCGTAGCCGGCGTGGTTCCGATCCCAGGGCGAGAGGTACAGGCCGAACGACAGGCCGTGGCGGCGCGTCGCCTGCTCCATTTCGCGGACGATATCGCCCTTGCCGTTCTTGTAGGGGCTGTTGCGGATGCAATGCTCGGTCAGCATCGTCGGCCACAGGCAGAAGCCGTCATGATGCTTGGCGGTGAGGACGATGCCGGTCATGCCTCCGGCCTTCGCCGCGGCGACGATCTGGTCGGCTGAGAAATCGGTCGGATTGAAGAGCTTGGGGCTTTCGTCGCCATAGCCCCATTCGCGATCGGTGAAGGTGTTGATCGAGAAATGGACGAAGGCGTAGCGTTCGCGCTTGTGCCACGCGAGCTGACGCGTCGAGGGCGTGGCGCCCCAGGGCTTGGGGGCGGCGACCGGGGTCGCGGCGAAGGCGGGGGCGGCGGTGGCGGCGCTCGCGGCGAGGCCGGAGGCGATCAGGGTGCGGCGGGAGAGGTCGGTCACGGGGTGGCTCCGGGCTGGCGGGCGGTTGCGAAAGCGGGAGGGCGCGTCATACTCTTCGTCACCCCGGACTTGTTCCGGGGTCCACTCCGCGGCTGGGGGCGGGGCTGGAGCCTCTTGCCTTTCCCGTGCGGCTCGGTGGACCCCGGAACAAGTCCGGGGTGACGGGGTGGGTTTGGTGAGGGATCACGCCAGCTGCCGGCCGTTGGAGGGTGGGCGGTCGGCCTTGGCCTGGCCGAAGGTCTTCACGGGCGTCTTGCTCATCGTGAAGACCAGGCGGCCGCCCTTCATCAGGTCGGCGTGGGAAATCCAGTTCTTGGTCCAGGGGCGACCGTTGAAGGTGATCGACCGGACATAGGGCGTGTCGGCGGTATTGCCGGGCGCCTCGATCGTCAGGCTCTTGCCGCCGGGCAGCGCGATCTGCGCGCCTTCGAACAGCGGCGAGCCGAATACATACACCGCTTCGACCGGATCGACCGGATAGAAGCCGAGCGACGACAGGACGAACCACGCGCTCATCTGTCCGCAATCGTCGTTGCCGATGATGCCGTCGGGATCGTTCTTGTACATCTCGGTACACAGGCGGCGGACCATCGCCTGCGTCTTCCACGCCGCGCCGGTGTAGGCGTACATGTAAGCGGCGTGCTGGTCGGGTTCGTTGCCGTGCGCATATTGGCCGACGAGCCCGGCGATGTCGGGCGGGGCGTTGGCGGGCAAGGTCGAGGGCGCGGTGAAGAAGGCGTCGAGCTGGCGTTCGAATTTCGCCTCGCCGCCCATATGCTCCATCAGGCCGTAGATGTCGTGCTGGTTGAGGAAGGTCGCCTGCCAGCCGTTCGCCTCGGTATAGTCGCGCCACCAGGGCTTGGGCATGTGGCCCAGCTGTATCGGATCGTAGGGCGTCCACCAGCTGCCGTCGGCGAACCTTGGCCTTGCGAAGCCGATGCGGCCGTCGATGACGTTGCGCCAGTTGCGCGAGCGCTTGAGCAGGCGGTCGGCCTCCGCCGTCTTGCCGGCGGCGCGGGCGAGGTGCGACGAGGCCCAGTCGTCATAGGCATATTCCTGCGTACGGCTGACGCTTTCGAACAGCTTGTCGGCGGGCACGTAGCCCATCGTGTCGTACAGGTCGCGGCCCTTGCTGTTGTCGAGGTCGGGCGCCGAGAAGTCGAAGCTGCGTTTGGCGATGCCGGGCCAGGCGGCGGCGTAATCGGCCTTGATGCCCTTCTTCTGCGCCTCGGCGAGGACGGAGACGGCGTGCCAGCCGATCATCGTGCCCGTCTCGACGCCCTGCAACGGCCAGCACGGCGGGCCGTAGGGGCTCTGCAGCGTCTGGCGGATGAGGTCGGCGACGAGGCTTTGCGCTTTATCGGGCGCGACGATGGTGAGCAGCGGGTGGAGCGCGCGATACGTGTCCCACAGCGAGAAGGTGCTGTAGGCGGCATTGCCCTGCGGGAGGGTGTGCGGCTTGCGGTCGAGGCCGATGTAGCGGCCGTCGACGTCGGAGAAGAGCGTCGGCGCGAGCAGGGCATGGTACAGCGCCGAGGTGAAGATCGTGCGCTGATCCTCGGTGCCGCCTTCGACGCCGATCGCACCGAGTTCGCGGGTCCAGCGGCCTTGCGCAGCGCGGCGGACGGCGTCGAAGTCCCAGGTCCTGCCCTCGGCGGCGAGGTTGGCGCGGGCCCCGGCAACGTCGACGCCGGAGATGCCGCAGCGGATGACGAGCGGGGCGCTACCGGCATCGTCGTAATGGAGGACGGCTTTGACGCGGTTGCCCTTCACGCCAGCTGCGCCCTTGGGCTGTTCGGCATCGGCGTCGCCGTAGAAGGTGACGCGGTCGGGTTTGCGCGACAGCTGCATCGCAAAGTGGATGTGGCGGCCCTTGGCCCAGCGGTTGACGGTGCGGCTGCCGGTGAGCGTGCCGGCGGCGTCCATGTCGAGGCTGGCGTCGGTGACGAGCGGGGGATGATCGCTCTTGTCGAGGATCAGGTGCGACATGTCGATCAGGACGTGTGCGGGGCCAGCGGGGAAGGTGTAGCGGTGGTAGCCGGTCCGCTCCGTCACGGTCAGTTCGGCGCGGACGCCGCTTTCGAGCGCGACGCGATAATAGCCGGGTTCGGCATGTTCGGCGGTGAAGCGCTGGCGGTAGCCGGCGTCGGGGTTGTCGAGCGGGCCGGGGAGGAGCTTCACCGGGCCGCGCGTGGGGACGACGAGCACGTCGAGCATGTCGCCGATGCCGGTGCCGGACAGATGCGTGTGGCTGAAGCCCATGATCGACGTGTCGGTGCGGTGATAGCCAGAGCACGCGTCCCAGCGCTCGACGTCGGTGTCGGGGGAGAGCTGCACCATGCCGAACGGGACGGTCGCGCCGGGATAGGTGTGGCCGTGGCCGCCGGTGCCGATGAACAGGTTGGCGCGGGTGGGCGCTGCGGTCGCGGCGAAGGCGGGGAGGGGGAGGCTGGCGGCGGCGGTGCTGGCGAGCAGGGTGCGGCGGGTTACGCCCTCACCCTTCCCACCCGGCTGCGCCGGGCGGGCCCCTTCCCTCTCCCGGCGGGAGAGGAAGGGAGCGGCGAAGCCGCGGAACGGTGAGGACATCAGAAGGTCTCCTTGAGCAGCGCGGGCTTCGTCTTCGCCAAATGCAGGATCAGCTCCGCAAACAGGCCATTCGCCCAGGCGAACCAGCTCCGCGTGAATTTGGCGGGATCGTTCCGGTCGAAGCTTTCGTGGATGAAGCCGGTGCCGCCGTCGGTGTCGCGCAGGGTCTTCAGGCAGGCGCGGATCGTGGCGTCGTCGGTCGACGTTAACGCGCGGATGGTGAGCGACATCGGCCAGATCTGGCCTTCGCCGACATGCGGGCCGCCGATGCCTTCGCCGGCCGCGCCTTTAAAGAACCAGGGGTTGGTGTCGCTCCAGCAGGCGTCGCGGGTGCGCTGCCACAGGGGATCGGCGGGATCGACGCAGCCGAGATAGGCGAGGCCCGACAGGCTCGGCACGTTGGCGTCGTCCATGAACAGCGCGTTGCCGAAGCCGTCGACCTCATAGGCCCAGACCTCGCGCCCGTCGCGCAGCCGCATCGTACCGAAGCGGCGCAGGGCGCTTTCGATCTCGAGTGCGAGCGCCGTCGCATCGCGGACGATGCCGCCGTCGTTGCCGGTTTCCTGCGCCACCGTGGCGAGTTCGCGCAGCGCGGTCATCGCGAACAGGTTGCTGGGGATCAGCATCGGATAGGTGCAGGAATCGTCCGACGGGCGGAAACCGGAATGGATCAGGCCGTTGGGCTTGGTGGGGTTGCCGTAGCCCCACAGCAACGTCTCGGTCGGCTGGGGGGGCGGAGCGGCGGAAGCTGTAGGGGCCGTGGCCGTCCAACCGCTGCTGTTCGCGGAAGGTCGCGATGCTGCGCTTCGCGGCGGCGGCCCAGGTCGCGTCGAACGGCGTCTTGTCGCCGGTGGCGCGCCAATATTGGTGGGCGAGGCGCATCGGGTAGCAGAGCGAATCCACCTCCCATTTCCGCTCGGCGACGCCCGGCTTCATCACGGTGTCGTCGTGCAGCGACCATTCGAGGTTCGATTTCGCCGTCGGGTCTTCCATGAAGGCGTTGGCGTAGCTGTCGATCAGGATGCAGCGCGCCTGGCGGGCGATCAGGCCCGTGAACAGGCGGCGCAATTCGGGCGCGGTTTTGACGAGGTGGAGATAGGGTTTGAGCTGCGCCGAGCTGTCGCGCAGCCACAGGCACGGAATGTCGCCGGTGATGACGAAGGCGTCGGGCTTGCCGTCGATGGTACTCATGCGGACGGTGGTGTCGAGCGTGTTCGGGTAGCAGTTGCCGAACATCCAGCGCAGCTTTGGGTCGCCGATCAGCTTGGCGACGCGGGTGAGATCGCGCTCGACCGCGGGGCTGACGAAGCGGCGGTCGGCGGGGGCAGGGCGCTTGCTGGGGAAGGCGGGCGCGGCGAAGGCGGGGGTGGCGGCGCTTGCCGCGGTCGCTGCGGCGGCGGCGAGGAAATGGCGGCGGCTCAGCTCTCCACCGTCACCCCGGACTTGGTCCGGGGTCCACTTCGCGGCTGGGGGGGAGGCAAGAAGCTCTGGCCCGCCCCTTGCGGATGGGTGGACCCCGGAACAAGTCCGGGGTGACGGGGTGTGTGGGGAGACGTCGCGGGTCATTTCGGCAGGTCCGTGTCGGTGCCGGTCACGGCGAAGTCGAACCACTGGCCCGCTCCGTCGCCGGGCTGGCCGCCGCCGACGTAGAGGCGGTAGGCGCCTGGCGCGACGTGACGGCGGCCGTCGTGGTCGACGATGCTCATGTCGCGGGGGGTGAGGGTGAAAGCGACGGCCATGCCCTTGCCGCGCTTCAGGTTTATGCGGCGGTAGCCGACGAGCTGGCGTTGCAACGCCGCCTCCGTGCTGCCGAGCGGGCGGGTGGGGGTGGGGGGGACGAGATAGGCCTGCACCACCTCGTCGCCGTCGCGGGCGCCGGTGTTGGTGACGGTAGTCTGCACCGTGAGCGGTTGGCCGGCGGCGACGCTGGCGGCGCCGCGCGGCGCGGCATAGCCGAAACGCGTATAGCTGAGGCCGTGGCCGAAGCCCCACAAGGGCGTGCCGGTGAAGTAGCGATAGGTGCGCTCCTTCATCGCGTAATCGATGAAGGCGGGCAGATCCGTGGTGGCGCGGTAGAAGGTGACGGGCAGGCGGCCACCGGGGTTGGTGACGCCCGACAGCACGTCGGCGAGCGCGGTGCCGCCGGCCTCGCCCGGATACCAATTGGCGAGGATCGCGTCGGCGGAGGTGGGATCGACGCTGACCGCGCTACCGCTGCTGAGGACGAGGACGATCGGCTTGCCGGTCGCCTTCAGTGCGGCGAGCAGGCGCTGTTGCGGCAGGGGGAGGGCGATGTCGGTCCGGTCGCCGCCGACGAAGCCGGGGACGGACACGGACAATGCCTCGCCTTCCAGATCGGGCGACAGGCCGGCGACGACGATCGCGACGTCGGCGTCGCGCACCGCCGCCACCGCCTGGTCGAGCAGGGGTTGGGCGGGCGGCATCCAGAGCAGGCGGAAGCTTTCGTCGTCCGATACATGGTCCAGCGTGATTGCGATCGGTTGCGGCGTGCCGTCGCTGTCCACCGTCATCTCGACGCGGCCCTTGGGCAGCGGGCCGTCGTGCAGCACCTTGCCGCCCAGCGTGACTCGGGCGCTGTCGTGCGTGGTGCAATCCTTCCAGCATTGCGACTGGTCGATGATCAGGCGGTATTGGCCGGGGCCGGGCGGCACGAATTCGCCGGTCCAGTTCGCCTTGAACGGGCCGATGGGGAGGCCGGGCGCGGCGGGCGCGCGGTTGAAGTCGAGGTCGATGCGGCGGTCCTGCCGGGTGACCGACGCGGGGCCGCTATAGTCGGCGCGCAGGCCGGGCTTGCCGCCCGAGCGCAAGGCGGTTTCGGGGACGACGACCGCGGCACCGTCGGCGAGCGCGGAGCCTTGCGCATAGCGGACGTTGGCGGCGCCGAAGCGCGCGCGGATGCCGTCGAGCGGGGTGACCGGGCGGATCGCGGTGCCGTGGTAATTGCCCTGAAGCACACCGAGGTCGTCGGCGTCGGCGCCGATGACCGCGATCTTCGCGCCGGCCTTCAGCGGCAGGCGGTCGGCGTTGTTCTGGAGCAGCACGATCGACTTGCGTGCCGCCTCCAGCGCGATCGCCTGATGGGCGGGTGTGCCGACCTGATCGGGGCGGATGCGGCTGTACGGGCTGGTGCCGCCGAACGCGATACCCAGCGCCTGGCGCGCGCGGAAGGCGCGGGTGAGCGCGGTATCGACCTCGGCCTGGGTGATCAGGCCCTGCTTCAGCGCCTGGGGCAGCGCGGCATAGGCACTGCCGCAATTGACGTCGGTGCCGCCGCGCACTGCCGCCGCCGCGCCGCCGGCGGTGTCGAGGCGATAATGGTGATAGCTGCTGATGTTGCCGACCGCGTCGCAGTCCGACACCGTAAAGCCGGTAAAGCCCCAGTCGCGGCGCAGGCGCTCGTTCATCAGCGGCGACGAGGCGCAGGCGGGGACGCCGTGGATGCTGTTATAGGCGCACATCAGCGACATCGCCCGGCCTTCGGTGATCGTGCGGCGGAAGGCGGGGAAATAGGTCGCTTCGAGATCGCGTGGGGACGGATCGACGTCGAAGCTGTCGCGGCCGGCTTCGGGGCCGCTGTGGACGGCGAAGTGCTTCGGCGTGGCGACGACGCGTGGGTGGGCGGGGTCGGGGCCCTGCAAACCTTGCACGAAGGCGACGCCCAATGTGCCGGTGAGATACGGGTCCTCGCCGTAGGTTTCCTGTCCGCGGCCCCAGCGCGGATCGCGGAAGATGTTGATGTTGGGCGACCAGATGGTGAGGCCCTGGTAGATGCGGCGGTTCGCGGTGACGGGCTGCGCGTTGAATTTTGCGCGCGCCTCGGTCGAGACGACGGTGCCGACCTTCCCCAGCAGATCGGTGTCCCAGGTGGCGGCGAGGCCAATCGCCTGCGGGAAGACGGTCGCCTGGCCGTCGCGGGCGAGGCCGTGGAGGCCTTCGTTCCACCAGTCATAGGCGGGCAGGCCGATGGCGGGATCGGCGGGCGCAGTGCTTTGCAGCTGCGCGGCCTTTTGTTCGGGCGTCATTGTCGCGATGGCGGCGGAGATGGGGTCGGCCGCTTGCGCGAGCAGGAGGAGGGCGGGGATCATTCAGGCGCTCCGATGGGGGCGGTGGGGCGATTGGTTCGCCCCAAGGGGTTCGTCACCCCGGACTTGGTCCGGGGTCCACTCCGTGGCGAGGGGATTGGCAAGAGGTTCGAACGCTGCCCGTGCGGCCCGGTGGACCCCGGACCAAGTCCGGGGTGACGGGGTGGGTGGCGGGAGCGTCGCGGACGCCATCAGCGGGCCAGCGTCCTAAGCACGGGCGTCTGCTTGCCGGTCAGCGTCACCGTCTTACTCTCTCCCGGCAGCAGGTCGAAGCCGCTGTCGCTTGCCTGACCCGGCGCGTCGCCCATGTCGACCATCACCGCGCGGGCGAGGTTCTTTGCGGTGATCGTCAGGGCGTTGCCCGAGCGGCGCATGGTCAGGCCCGGATCGGGATAGGCCATGTCCTTCGGCACGAGGCGTTCGACGATCGTGCGGCTGACGGCCTTGCCGCCGACGATCAGTTCGGCGACGGCATAACTCTTCGCCGGATCGGCGCTGCCGAACAGGTCGGCGTCGGGCAGCGTCGCGACATTGGTCGACGACAATGGCGCGAGCGTCGCGTCGGCTTCGCGCACGCCCAGCGTCGCGCCGGTCATGTCGCGTACCGTCACGCGCCAGTGCGCGGGGATGGCGCCGGTCGCGTCCGACACCAGCACGACGCGGGTCGCCCCATTGCGATGTTCGGCAACGATCGCCTGGGGCGCGAAGAAGCGCTTCGCCTGATATTGCAGCAGCTTCCACTGGCCGAGATGGTCGATGCTCGCCCAGCTGATCGACGGCCAGACGTCATTCAGCTGCCAGAACAGCGAGCCCATCGTCACCGGGCGGCAGGCGCGGTGGTGGCGCGCAGCGAGGTCGATGGCCTGCGCCTGGTTGACCTGCGTGAGGTAGACGAAATCGGCGAAGTCCTTGGGGGCACGCAGGCGCTGGTCGAGGTAAAGCTTCAGGCGGGCATTGCCTTCGCCGGCCAGGAACTTCTGGTGCGCCTTCATCACCGGGCTTTCGGGGTCGAGCGTTCCCTTGCCAGCGAACAGGCGGATCGTCGCCATGGTCGGCATCGACTGGAAGCCATATTCGCTCATGAAACGCGGGCAGCTGTCGAGATAATTCTCGACCGGCTTCGACCCCGACCACACGTCCCAGAAATGGCGGTCGCCATTGGCGTCGGTATCCACCGGGCCTTCATAGTCGGTCGAGGGCGAGCCGGGCATATAGGGCGTGCCGGGGCTGTTGCGCGTCACCGCAGCGCGCAGCACGCGGTCGAACAGCACGGCCATGCCGGCGCCGATCCGTTCCTGCTCGTCGGCGCCGACCGCTTTCTTGAACGCCTTGCGGTCGCCCCAGTTTTCCCAGCCCGACAGCACTTCGTTGCCGCCGGCCCAGATGACGACCGAGGGATGGTCTCCGATCCGCGCGACCTGTTCGTCGGCTTCGGCGGCGACATTGGCGCGGAAGGCGGCGTCGGGCGGCGTCACCGATCCGCCGAACATGAAGTCCTGCCACACCATGATGCCCATCCGGTCGGCGGCGGCATAGAAGGCGTCGTCGAGATAATAGCCGCCGCCCCAGATGCGGACCATGTTCATGTTGGCGTCGCGCGCCGCCTTCAGCAGCGCTTCGGGTTCGGCCGGATCGACGCGGGCGGGGAAGCTGTCGAACGGGATGACGTTCGCGCCCTTGGCGAAGATCGGCGTTCCGTTGACGATGAAGCCGAACGCACCTTGCCTGCGATCGAGGGTGACGGTGCGCAGGCCGATGGTGCGCGTCTGCGTGTCGCCGTCGAAGGTGGTCGCGACGGTATAGAGCGGCTGCGCGCCATAGCCGACCGGCTGCCAGCGCTGCGGCTTGGGCACGGTCAGCGGGATCGACACCGGGTTCTCGCCCGGCGCGAGCGTCACGGTCGCCTGGCCGGTCTGGCGGCTGCCGTCCGGGCCGGTGACGGTGGCGGTGAGCGTGACCTGCTTGCTGGTGTCCGCGATGATGGTGGCGTGCGCGGTCAGGCGTGCCTCGGCATCGTTCAGCGCGTCCTGCGCGACGCGGACATGATCGAGGCGGGCATCGTCCCACGCCTCCAGCTTGACCGAGCGCCAGATGCCGTTGGCGACGAGGCGGGGACCCCAGTCCCAACCGTACTGATATTTCGGCTTGCGAATATAGGGACTTGTTTGCACACCCTTGGGCTCGTCGCCGAACGCGCTGTCATATTCGCCGGGCAGCGGGTGCGCTTCCTTCAGCACCATCGGCTGGAGCGTCTTGATCGGGCTGGCGATCGATACGAGAATCTCGTTGTCGCCGACCTTGAGCAGCGGCTTCGCATCGGCACGCCAGCGGCGGTGGGCGTTGTCCGCGGTCAGCAGCGGCTGGCCGTTGACGGTGACGGTCGCGAACGTGTCGAGCCCGTCGAACACGAGGTCGAGGTGGCGGTGCGCCAGCATCTGCGGCGTCACGGTCAGGACTTTTCGATACTGCCACGCCGACAGGCCGGCCCATTGGATCGCGCCTTCGTTGGTGCCGATGAAGGGATCGGGCACGCGTTTCAGGCGGATCAGGTCTTCCTGCACGCTACCCGGCACGCGCGCGGCGAACCAGCGCGCTTCCTTCGGATGTGCCTTGGCGGCGGTGGTATCGGCGGGGTCAAGCCGCGCCTGCCATGCGCCATCGAGCGGCACCACCTCACGCGCGGCGAGCGGTGACGTAGCGAGCAGCAGGGTCAGGAGGGCGCGCTTCACTTCGAACCTTCCGTCAGCTGAACCTTGCCCACCGTATAGAAGGGGTCGGTTAGCGGAGAGGTGAACTGGAAGCAGACGTCGCGATCGCCCGTCATCGTCGGCAGCGTGCCCGACAGCGTGAAGCGCTGCGGCGCCGTCTTCGGATCGGGCAGCGGGAAGGCGCCGACCGCGATCGGGTGGGCGGTTTTGTCGCCAGCCTTTTGCGCGGCGGCGGCGGTGATACAGCCGACTTGCACAAGCAGCTCGCCATGCGCCGACACATTGTAATGTTCGCGCACCATGCGCTGTTCGTGCGCGAGGCCGTAATGGCGGGCCAGGCGCACGACCTCGACGCTATAGCTGCGTGCGACGTCGAGCGGCGCGTCGGGGTAGAGCGTGCAGGTGTCGAAAAGATTGATGTTGTAGACGGGCGCGTCGGCGGTCGCTTCCGAGGTGAGCGGCACGCGCAGGCCGAGCGCGCCGGCGGGGCAGGCCGCCATGTCCGAGCTCGAGCGCGCGAGGAGGGCCGCGCGCGACGTGTCGAAGCTGCGGACCGCGGCGGTCGGGGCGCCGTTTGCGTCGAAGGCGACGGCCTTCACCATGATGCCGGGCTTCAGCGTCAACGGCGTGGTGTAGGCGGGCGAGCGCAGCGTCGGCGCGCTGCCGTCGACGGTGTAGCGGATCGTGCCATAGGGGACCTGCGTCGACAGCGCGAGCGCCACGCTGTTCTTGCGCAGCGCATCGCCGCGCGTGCCGGTGAGGTCGAAGCCGACCGCAAAGGCGCTGTCGGCGACGCGCATGCCGGCGCGCGACCAGCGATCGTCCTGGCGTTGCAGGCGGGGGAGGAAGGCGGCGAGGTCCGCTGGCCGGTCGCGCTGGACCTTGGGCGACCAGGTGATTTCGGCGAGCGCGCCGGCGCGCGGGAAGATCAGATGCTGCAGCTGCCCCGGCGTGACGATATATTCGCTCCACAGATTGCCTTGCGCGCCGAGGACGTGGTGCGCCTTGTCCGCGGCGATGCCCTTGGGCAGCGGGTCGTAGGCATAGACCTGTTGCAGCGTCGTGATGTCGAGCCGGCCGGGCGGCTCGTCGCTGCGGCGGCTCTGCAAGCCGTTGAGGTAGAGCGGATTGCCCGGCGACATCACGACGTCATGCCCCATGTTGGCGGCGTCGATCCCGCCCTGTTCGCCGCGCCACGACATGACCGAGGCGGAGGCGGGCAGGCCGCCTTCCAAGATCTCGTCCCAGCCGATCAGGCGGCGGCCCTTGGACTGGAGGTAGGTGCCGAACTGTTCGATCATCCAGCTTTGCAGGGCGTTTTCGGTCTTGATGCCCAGCGCCTTCATCTGCGCCTGCACCTCGGGGCTGCGTTCCCACTGGTCCTTGACCGCTTCGTCGCCGCCGAGGTGGATGTAAGTGCCGGGGAAGATCGTCATCAGCTCGTCGAGCACGTCCTTGACGAAGGCGATGCCCTTCGGCCCCGGATTGAACAGATAGGGCATGATGCCCCAATTGTTGCTGACCAGCGGCCGGTCGCCGAGGATGCCGAGCTCCGGATAGGCGGCGACGAGCGCGTTGGCGTGGCCGGGCAGGTCGATCTCCGGCACGATGGTGATGCCGCGGACGCCGGCATAGGCGACCAATTCCTTCAGCTCTGCCTGGGTGTAGAAGCCGCCGACGCGGTCCTTCTCGGTCGGCTGGGCTCCGCCGGTCCACGGCGGCAGCCGCCAGCCGCCGATGCTGGTGAGCTTGGGGTATTTCTTGATTTCGACACGCCAGCCCTGATCGTCCGTCAGGTGGAGGTGGAGCGTGTTGAGCTTCACGCTCGCCATCTGGTCGACGATCGCCCGCAGCGCCGGCAGCGGCAAGAAGTGGCGCGCGGGGTCGATCATCAGCCCGCGCCAGCCGAAGCGCGGTGCGTCGGTGATGGTGAGGGCGGGGACGGCGACGGGTTTGCTGAACGCCGCATCGGGGCTGAGCAATTGCGCGAGCGTCATCGCGCCATGGACGAGGCCGCGGTTCCCCGATGCCGCGACGGTGATCCCCTGCGGCGTGACCGTGAGGCGATAGGCTTCGTCGCCGGTGACGCTGGCGTCGCGGACGAGGCGGATCGCGCCGGTGGTGCCGGGGGTGAGCGCGAGGCCGCGGGTGGTGCGGACATGGTCGGCGAGCAGGCGGGCGGCGGCGCTGGCGCCGGCGTCGGTCGCGGCGATGGTCGCGCCGTTGGCGACGGTGAAGCTGCCCGTACCGCGGACCACGGATTGCGGCATCGGCAGCAG
>JABASF010002816.1:0-12754 GCA_019776145.1 Harlomillsia oculata
GGAACGCCTATGAAACACTGTATACGAGAGCAAGAAAATGAAATGAATCAACGCGACTAAAATCGCTAGCGTTTACACTTAGGATGTCATATCATATGACATTGTACACGGCATTTGTGGCTTGGCATCCCATTACGGTGCACGTTGCTTTCGGAAGATTCCAATTAAATTGTATTTCAACTTTTACGTCAACTACAAATTTTCACAAATGTCGCGAATGAAACCATTGGATTCGAGTTGTTCCTCTTCGAGGAATTTTGGCTAGGCTCCGCACCCGTCGTGCTTCTCCTGGTTGCCTTTTCTATTTGGAACAAAGCGTCAGTAATTTTGAGAATCGCTATACTGACAATTCCACTATGCGCATTTGTTTCCCTGATCCTATTAATTACACTTGCTGGGGTTAACTACGAAAAGTGTCATAGGACCATTCAGAAAATGAAAAGTGATCCTAAATTAAGTCAAAAAGGTCGTATGCAAATGCGAGTCTGTGTCCCGTTAGGAATCAAGGTAGGCTCGTTTTACTACGTCGACAAGCTATGTGCGCTCACGGCCGCGAATATTGTCGCCAACGTTGTTAACACCATTGTTATCTCGTCTAAAAGCTTCGGACGGTAAAATGTGGATGAAAGAAATTGTTGATGTAGTTGTTGTTGACATGAGAAGCTGTTTGATTTATTAATAAAAGTCGTATGCAATAGGAAAAATGCCTTAGATTCGATCTTTGTTTAGTGAGACCCTATAAGTGAGCACATGTGTGAGAATTAATTGTAGTTGCTTTCGTTTAGTAATTGTTTAGCTATTGCTTTAGAGATCTGTTTGGCGCCTTTGTCAAGTTGCATATAAGTTGAATGAATAATTGTAAATAAGGATACAGTTCTAATAATGGGTATGTCAAACCATTTTTGTATGCTTGCAAAATGAGCATTATGCAAACAAATATACTATTCCTATGAGAAGCATTTTGAATCCCCTTTTCTTTTGGCACTGTCTCACAGTGGTTAAATAGTTTCTGTCGTATCATTATCACATTCTGGAAGACGACTTAAATAAATGCTGAAACGCCTGCTGTCCCTTCGAAAATGCTCAAAAATTAATTCGTACGTGAGGACCTTGTGGCGTTGTGCCTCCATTAGTCCTATATGAAATCTGTTGCTTCAGTATGTTAGACATAGAAAATATCATTAGTACCAATATACCATGGAAAAACCTCAAATGCTGACCACAGCATCTTTAATCAAATTTGTATCTACTTCAGCGTCTATCGACTTCAAGAAAAACGCAGGTACTTGGGCGATTGAGCGTTGAGGTCCCACCTGCAACTACATTTTTTCTCGCTAATACTATTACTAATACTATACTAGTCCTCTATCTTATGATTCTCCTATAATGATGTACATAATTTCACACTTCAATACCGGTCTTCCCTTGTGGACAATAAATATTACAAGTATCAGGAACGCTATAAATTAGCAGCAAAAATTCTCTGTTCCGGTCCGGCCCTGACTTTCCTTGGAATACTGGGTGCCCTCTTTACGACTTTATTATACAAACGCGACTCCTCCACGAAAACTCCTGACAAAAAAACATTAATGTCCACGTTTTTTGAACTTGAAGTCCGACCCGTAGTATTTTGCTTAAACTACTAATATAAATACTAATAAATAAATTACTACTAACCCCATTGCTCTTTAACTTTGTTGCATTACAATTGTTATATTAAATTTTAAACGTTTATTAACCAAATGTAAATTGTTGACCTTACATTGGAGATCAACTTTATCCACATTATTGTTATCTATTGATATGAAATTCTAATTATTATGACATACTGTTAGTAACAGTATGTCATTAGGAACATTAGTATTAGTAACATTCTCTTGGAACTACGAAGGGCGGAGGCCATATCAGGACAGACATTTGCAGCTTGCAAACGCTAGCGCGCGACAGCGTCATTTCCGGTCCTTCTTTAGGCACTTCAACCGATTTGTCTAACGTAACTCCAAATTCAGAATTAGAAGGTACTGTATTTTCCAGCATGACGGATACTCCAATTTCCGTTTATATCCACCTGTCATCGTACAAAATGATGGTATTGGCTCACCATCCTTTTTCCTTATGTATTTCCGTTATTTATTCATTATCATCATTCGTTATCTTTCGTTTACATTCATTACAGCTGCAGACCTCACACCCACCAATTCCAGCCCTCCTAACCACACTTAACTTACATTCAGTTTTCTACTCGCTTCATCAAAACAGTGCCTCTAAACAACTAACAGTTACAATTAGCTAGACAGAACCAAAAACATGGGAAAAACCTCCACTGTTCACCAACTTTAGTTCATTTTTTTCAATTTGCCCTACATCTTTGTAATTGCACGTTGTAAAAAGACATCTACGTTGATCATACGGCTTTAATAAAATTCAGCAAATCCTTACAAGACAACTTACATTTACTTGATAGACTTTATTCAAACTACCAATACAACCAGAATCACTGAGACAAGACTCACTCAAAGATTAGCTACACCTCATACGGAATACAAAACTACGGCCAACTATATCCTTGAGCACGACAAAGCTCTTATCACGTCGTCCTTAGAAACCTTACAGCTTATACAAATAAATCTAGACATACAACAATTATATTCGATCGTCCAAACTTGTGCGGGTAGACGCCTCTCCTGGATAGCTGTCCCAAAGTCCGACCTCGTCGCTGCCATTAGGGAACTCTCGTCAGACCTTAGCGCCCATGGGCGCGATTTAGCGTTTAGGTCCGCAGATGCGCTATCATACTATCGTGAACATTTCACTGACTGTATGACAACTCCTACAGTTCCGAAATTCACATTTTCAGCCACGTCCGAATCCCCATCAGACTGAGTCATCATCACTCTTCCAGCTTTTAGCTCACACCCATTAATATGCCACAAGGGCTATGCGAGATCCATAACTACCCCCAAAAGAACCAATGTCTCCACGCAATAGTTGAGTTAGCCCACACGTCGGTATTCAAATAAAAATGTAAGCTTCAGTGCTTCTACGAAAATAGAGAAACCCGTGTCTCTTGTCTACCAAACCACGTATTTGTCATTTCCGATCCCCCACAAACCATGGAATGGGCCCGCGACACGGGTCCCCGTACACCGTTCAATAGTACAGTTACAACTGGTGCCCGTAGAGTACTGTTACCTTGCGGTTGCAAGGTATCTCTTCCTTCTGGTTTCCTACAACCTGATCCTCCATGACATAAAACTCATGAAAATACCCATATCCAGAACATTCTGTTAGCACAGTGGTCAAAGATTGAATTATTGCTTGGTAGTTCCCCTGGAACCAGCACCCTGGACATCCACCAAGGCTTCGATAAACTAAATGCTGTTATTAACGACAGTTGGATTAAAGACCATATAAATGATATAAGGCTCTCACATTTATCCCCACCCCCACTATTTCCACAGATTCCTCCCATGTTATTTTCCATCAGTACTTAATCTACAGTCTTAACATTTATGCTTTTATTTCTTTTCTATAAATTACATCCCCGCTTATGCCCCATACCATTCACCCCACTCTTCTAACCCCAAGGAGTAAACGCGCAAATACACCTACCCGAATTGACAATATAATATGTTTACCTACCACTCTGCGTAATGGTTATCGTCGTTGTAAGCTTCTGCTGTTATTATATAATCAAGTATATATGTAATCGAAAATATACCCGACCCCCACCTGATGCTGAGCCCGAGGAACTACTATCTACAAATATGAAATATGTAAAAAACTTGCCCATACTTTCGATCCCAATTGGATTGTAATTATAATTATACTTATAAATGTAATAAACACATTCTTTTTTTCAAAATTTTACCAGGTTCCTTATTATAATCATAAACTATAAAATGTAACAATTACACACTATTGTAAACACATCACATTGTAATTCTAACAAAATGACGCCTTGTGTGCTGTCTAGGCACCATAGCGGGTCCACTCGGACAATAAATAATAATAATAATAATTATTATTATGAATTTGCGTGCGCTTATTATGCTCAGAAATGATATGATCAAACTTGTGCACGAATGTTACATTTTAAAGTCTCTGCACTTGATTGGTTTCAAAATACTTACACTCCAATAATACAAGCATTGACGCTTTGGGTGCTACTCCATATGAACCGTACTTAAAAGCACTAAAGAAGAATTTCACAAAATTAATCACTTCTGGGTTGGTGGACCAACCAAATATCAGCAAAATGGCTATTTCTGGTTCCAAATTATTTCCAGGCTGCTGAGAGATTGCTTACACGTTTAGATAACCGCATAAATCAAGCTTTTACGCGTGAATTATCTTATGAACGCTTTTTCAGCTAATTGGCAAATGAAAGTTACTGCTGATCCTGAATTAAAAGATAACCCATCTGCTTTATTGACCTTTTTATTGGCTATCGCGTCCAGTTCTTTTATCGTATCTGATTCCTCTCTCTTATGGAAAATTCCCAAAACCTAACCTCAGACAATTGAATCTCTTGTTTCTGAACTAAATTTTTCGCTTCACTGACGCCAGTCCTTGGAGATCAATCAAAGGCTATCAAAGCTCTTGTGGAAAACAAGAAACAAGTTAATACGGCAAACAAACCAAATCAAGGAAATCCAAATCGTGGTAATACCCACCGTGGTAATTATCGTGGCTGTAATCGAGGACATTACCGAGGTCACAACAATAATTACCGTGGTCTCGGAAACTTTCGTGGCAGACTTAATCGAGGACATTTTCCCAATAGTCGCGGTAGATATGTGAATTACTATCGTGGCGGTTCTGGTGCTTCTTCTTTCTATGATCGATATCCTTATCGCCATTATTCACAACCGCAAGTAAACTACTATTCACCTATATATGGTAGTATATTACACCTACCAACTTACAACACAAATAAAGCACTTTGGGCACACAATATACTACACAAGTATAACATTGATATCAGCGGTGGGATACGATCTCATTCCTCATATCCACAACACAAGGTTAAATAAAGCAATACTATCCTACAATTAAAGCATAGTATTTTGAGGTTTATCTGATAAAAACTTTGGCAACTTTTACACACTTAACTGATACGCGCAGGTATTTTGCCGACGTTACTCCTTTTTACTTTGAAACTGACGAAGAATATCAACATCCTCTTCTAGAAGAATTTTTAAGTTGTTCGCGACCTCCCGTGCAGTCCCCTGAATTCCCAGAATTCTACTTTACTCTCACATTTCTTTTCAGCAAACTGCCGTCCGGGCATGTAAAACTAATTTCTTTCCATGAAAAATATTCCACCGCAAAACTTTGACAACAAAGGACAGGTATTCCCTATTTTCCATCCTGTTTAGTTTTCTGATCCCTCCTCCAGAAATTAAAATGAATGTAACTACACGTTGTATACCAACCATCAATTTTATTCATGCTGAATAAGCAAACTCAAAGCTCAATCCAAACCGGATATTATCCAGTCAAATCTACAAGATAAGCGAAATAAAGAATTTTTCAAATTGAACAGTTGACTTATGCTCATATGACTCTTGAGCGTATGATCATAATTTAAAAACATCTAAAAATCATAATTTAAATATGGCAGACTCCATGATTCAAAAAGATCATATTGCATATTATTATTGTTATAAATTTAAATTTATATGCAGAGCATATAACATATGGAGAGGAGGCCTACATGTCGGTGTGCAAACAGCAGTGCGACCACTGCAAGTTCCAGTGCTTCTATGGAAGTCTTTCGCCTTTCAAACCATGTATTTATCATAACAGACGCAAATATCGAAATATAGCTTAAATGACTGGAAGTGTAATGAGAAGGGAAGATGAGAAGGGATTGAGACTGTTCTCGGCATGTGGCTGAGAACATAAGATTAAGTACTTGGTAATATTGTAGGTATAATTAAAGTAATTGTTTAAATATGCTTAGTCTAGAGGTAAGGATACTACGGGGTAAACTTCAACAGCGAGGACGCAATTTTTTTGAAAAGAACAACGGGGGTGATGTTACGGGTTAGGAAAGCAAGATGAGCAGGGAAGTAAAAATAAGAGTAAAGAAGGAAACAAGAGAGGAGGTCGCGTAAGGGCAAGCTTGGGGAACCGAAGAGTCAGATCATAATAGATTAAAAGCGAACCTTGAACCCCATCGGCCAAAGCTTAACACTGCCATTGATAAAAGATATGGAGACATTTATCAAAAATCGTTTGCCCCGTCACCAATCCCGTTTTAATCGGAAATTTCGTACTTTTACGACAGATGTTAAGCAGCATCGACGCCATCAAGAACTTGGCAAAATGTTGAGACATTTGAGCGAAACCCTAGCGGACTTCGATGCTAATAAAGACAAACTTCTTATGCGAACTCCATACGCTCTCAAGCTGAACAATGAAGACACACTTGAGGACCCTGATTATAATCTCGTTCAATCCGAGTAATTACTAAACTTGATTTGCGACATCGTGAATGATACTTTAACGATGAAACGAAATACTAAAATAAAATGCATTAGTGTTGTGTTCAGTCTATAAGGGATTTAGTGTGATTTTGTAGTCTGTAGTGATTGATTATAGTTTACGTAGTCAAACGATTAATAAAATTGTAATAGAATTGCATTCAATTACATTCAAAAAATTAAAAATGCTTTTTAATTTCAACATTTTAATTTCAAACATTTGATTCCAATTCTTTAATTAACTTTCTAAGTTAATAAACTTTCATTAGCAACCTTAATCTAAACTATGTTGCAATTTTCTAAACTTTGCAAAATTAAATTACGCAATGACCAGCGTAATTTTCTGGGTAGTCGCGTGATTAATTAAAAGTTGAATGCAGTTCAAACGGATGTACTATTTATATACCAAATAGACAAAAAATAATTTGTTATTTCAAATACTTGAATTTTTCATTGATCGTTTTGATTGTTTTTTTTAAAAACATACCACCATGTGGCCAGTGTAGCAAAGTTTTTAAAAAATGAATGAAATTTAGTAATGTCTACTTTGAGCATTGAAGACATAGGAGGGGAAAGGGCATGTGCATGGGTTTTAGCTTTAGCATACCAGTAACACATACACATAACTCAGCTGGTCAGTAATTACTTCTAAACGCAATTTTACCTAACTATGATCATGTTTGTAATTATTTAACATTTAATCTGTAATTACCGGTGGCAGCCTTAAGAAATAAACAGAAAATGGCTACTGGTATTCAGGCCTGGCTGCAACCCAGAAACATTGTAAAATCAGCAATTCCTAAGACCATCCCTTTCAATGTCCACATTTTCATGAACTGTAAAATTAGTAAAAATACTGAGTCGAAAATAAATAATATATGACTTGACTTTCCAATTTCCCTTTTACTCTGCGCTTATTTCACTTCCTCTATATACACGTTATCATTCTAAAACCAAAATGCATCTTTAACATTTTAAGTTTACTTGGTTATTAATTACATTAACAGGTACACATTCAAAAGTAGAACAATATGTAATCACATTTTTGTTTGCCGATCAATTTTCTCGTTGGAATTGAATTGGCAAATGTTGCTAATCAGGTTCATATGATAATACGTATTGACTACTTTAACTGCGTAAGAGGTTTAAAAGTACCTTTTTTAAACCCAAGTGTTCCACAACGTGTAATGATGCTTAAGACTTTGGAATTTCGGTTTTGGTTGCGGGGTGGTGATATTGGTACTTTATGGTTGCTGAATAACTTGCAGAAAAAATGGGAAAATTTCCTTGGTTATATAATAGTTATTCGTTTCCGAATGGAAAGGTTGAACAACTCTTAACCTTAGAAGACAAGGTTTAAAACCCCCGTAGTAAGTTCTTTTGTTTGATTAGGTTCTACACAAGTTTTTAGGGCGCAGCCGTCAGGTGGTTTTAATCTTGCAACAAAAGATAAAACGGTTGACAAAAATATCCAATATAAAAGTACTGCCATTGTAGTCATATTAGTACGAGCGTCGTTTTCTCAATAGTTTTGTTGACTGTTCTGAATTTTTTTTACCGGAAGCCGCAAAAACACCCAAAGTTGTGGTCGAATGCAAAGTTAAAGTTCACGTGATGTTGACTGAGTCTGTTTGCTGGGTCCACTAAAAAATGAAAAAAATCTAGATTTTGCGTTATGGAATTATTGTGGGTTTTATTCGCTTTATCCCTGTCCCTGCGTGATTAAAATCACTAAAAAGTTTTTGATTTTATTTAATGTTCTACTTACTTATTATTTGGCTTGGCTTTAATGTATTCCCACTAGAAAGTTCGTGCATAGCAGCAGTCTCCGTGTCCAAGAAGTCTATTCATGATCTCTGGAATTTAATTCACTGAATCACAATTAGAGTTAGAGAAACAACGGCTGGCAGAATCACACACACTTGTGCTGATTATCCCTTATTCAAAAATTTCATAATTTAAGAATTTCTGATAATTGATATATTGATTATTGACTACGATGAATAGCCAAAGTGTGCAAAATGTACAATGAACTCACAATTCAGTGGAAATTGAAAGGACAAGGGGCCAATTGAGACAAACAGAAGTGGTGGTTTGTCGTCGTGGTCGTGTCGGGGGCCTTGGCCGGTGACACAAGCACACGGCCAAACGGAGACTCATTTGTGAACTATAATCTTTACAATTTCCTGGCTTCAATCATGATTAATTATAATTATGATCCAAACAACAGATCGTAGTCGTATGTTCAGTGGCGTGCGTGGTTTCAAGCTTCAGCTAGTGGAAATCTTAGCCGATCTGAGCTGAGACTGAGATCGTTTGGCTAGGACTTTGGCGTTGTGGTCGGGGTGTGTGTAGTGTATTGCGTATGTGTTATGATAATGATATATATTATGATAATGAGATAAATGTGTCTGAATGAGGTCAACACATGTTATTTACTCAGCTGATGAATATAAAGCATTTTTAATAACGTTTCTCATGAACTCATGTATAGTATTAGAATAATCCTCACTCCTGTCTCAAACATCTGGAATCGATTTCCTCGCTTCATTGCTTCAATCAAAATCCCTTTTCCTTGCGATGCGATTGCGGACATGAATGAAAGTGAATGAATGATGTATTGAATCATGTATCAATCAACATTTCATCATAAAGATGGAGTACTTAAACGGAAATTATCGCTTGTACTTAGCTTCAATGTTCAATAACGTCAAAAGTTGACCCATGACCTCGGTTCATCCTTTCAGCGCATATATATACGTATTATATTGCATGTATATTATATCGTTTTATCAACGCATTGAGGAAAGTACAAACTCCAAACTAAGTCGGAGACTGAATCAAACAGCAAACAAGCATTTTTTCTGGACGGCTCGGCTGGATTGTGGAGTTGCTGGAGCTGGAGCTCGAGCCAAGGTTTGCGCGCGGCGTTTCAGTCACTCACTCGGCTTGGCCAAGGCCCGGTGGTTCAGCTCGGCTTTTGCGTCTTTTCTTTTGTCTTGTCGTATATATGTCGTACATTTACAAAATATTTGATTAAACTAAATAAATTGATTAACTCAACCCACAGTTCTTCATTTAGTCGGTACTCTGTATCCGTACTTTGTACCTATTGTGTGATTCCAGTGGGTGATTTAGGTAAGATTCAGCTGGGAATTTTGTCATTTCATTTCTTGATTTTAATGTAATCGTAATCACTAATAGATGCTTTGTTCCTAGATTTTTAGTGGAATATTAAATCAAGCTAACATGTTCATTAAAACAAGTTTTGTATTTTATTGTAGTTTGTCATCATGAATGACGTGATTGATATTTTGGTGGAAGATGCTCCACCTGCACCTAAAGCGGGTCCGGGTCGCCCAAAAAAAGTTGTTAAAAAAGTGGTGAATAAGGTAACATTATTTTCAATTAGCTTTATTAAGAATCTTTATTCATAGGATGTGCTATTATAAAAAATGTTGTATTTTGAAGGAACCGATGAAGCGACCTGAAGGAATGCACAGGGAATTATTTGCCTTATTGTCAGCTGATGGAGGAAAAAATATGATTGAGTTGGCTCCGGTGCTTCCGACGGATACTAAAGGTGGTTATAAACGTAAGATTAGTTTCAACTCTAAAAAAGTCACTGGTTGGAAATGGACACCTTTCACTAACCCCGCACGAAAGGACAATGCTGTATTTTGTCATTGGCGGAAGGTCAATGATGAACAACGGGAATATCCATTTGCTAAGTTTAACAAGGTTAGACTTTCTCATTTTTGCTTGCCAGTTAAAATTGTCGTGTAGTGAGCCGTAACTAAATTAATTCCATTTTTCATAAAACAGGAAATTCCTATGGAGGAGTACACTGATTCGGAATATATTTTGCATCTTGAAACTGGGGATGGTTGGACTAAAGCAAGCACTGATCATTTGTTTGACTTGTGTAGAAGATTTGATCTACGCTTTACAGTCATTCAGGTATGTTATTCCCTGAAATAGAATCGTTACTTGTTCTATTGTATATCATTATCATAATCCTTTTAATTTTGAATGATACATTATACTTTCTGTCATTTAGGATCGCTGGGATTCAGGAACACATGGTCAAAAGTCTATTGAAGATTTGAAGGAACGATATTATAACGTTTCTAATATTCTTGCAAAGGTTCACGCAAAACCTGGAGTTGAACCTAAAATGCAGGCATACGATGCTGAGCATGAAAAACGGCGCAAGGAACAACTCAAAAAGTTGTGGAATCGAACCCCTGAACAGGTAATTTGGATGGCCTTAAAGCCTTAAATAGTTTGGTTTCCTGACAATTTGATATTAATGACAAAATAAATTATTAACGAACTTTGTATAGATTGAAGAAGAGGAGTTTTTGCGTGCTGAGTTGAAAAAGATCGAAGTTAGGAAACGTGAGAGAGAGAAGAAGACCCAGGATCTTCAAAAACTCATTTCGGCTGCAGATAGCTTTGATCCATCAGGATTTTCTGAACCCGTTGAAGGGACTCCTAAAGCATGTGGTCCAAAGCAGAAGTCCATCAAGACTGATAAATCACAGGCGAACAAGAAGACGCCAAAAGCAGCAGTTATTCCTATAAAAACTCGAGAAATTCCTGCAATACCTACGGATGCTTTCTTGGGGATCAGGTGGCCAGATTTTAAGACTGCTGGGTGTTACTTGCGATCTCAGAAAATGAAACTCCCAGCAACCGTTGGATTGAAAAAGTTGAAAGCAATTGATCAAATTTTGAACCAAGTTGAAGTTGGCAAGTTTTTAATGTTCATAATATATTTATAGTAACTTATTATGATCTGTAGATGGGTTTTACGTTCTATATCATGCAGTAATAAATGCCTAATCACCACTGACGAATCTCAAACATTTCAGAGTGTCTTCAACCTCCAACGGAAGATATTACAAGCAAGTTCAATGAGCTTCGCTCAGACATTGTGCTGCTGTACGAGTTGAAATCTGCTCTAGCTACATGTGAAATGGAATTGCAGTCTCTTTCCCTGCAACATGAAGTCAAAAATGGTAAAAAATTGGATTTTCCTGAAAGATTACTCCAGGATACGTCCAAATTGATGCTGAAGGAAACACCAAAACTTCATGGAACTCCAGCAGTCAAAGCTGCTGTTGCATCTACGTCATCAACACCACTCAGTGGCACCTTTGATGATCTGGACATTCCGGTATGTATAATAATTTCATCTCTGAAGTCCAGGTTGCATTTTTGCTTGCGAATTCATTCTGATTGAATTTAACAATATTTCAGAAAAAACGAAAAGCAGCGCTTGAACAAGGCAACGTTCTTCGGAAATTAAAGCAGAAAGTTCCTTGAAATATTCACTCAAAACTTTTGGTCCATGGCTTTTGCCATTGAGTGATGTAATGCGTTTCATCTCGCACAAACAATACTTAAGTTGCTTACGATTCAATGCACTGTTAGTTTAGTAATAATTTTGTTTATTCCAAACCAAATGTATGAATTCTGAATTGAAAATTGGCTTAAAATATAACATTCGAATAAACATTTAGTAAGTAATCATAATAGTAATCTTAAATGTTCGAATCGACAAAGAGTACCAAATTAACACCAAAGGCAAGATAAATTCATAGCCAACTTATTTAAGTGTGTACGATACTCGCATTTGGGAATCTCATTTAACAATCGTTAAGTAATGTTTAAGCTATAAGGGATGTTGGTGGCAAAACATTGTCTCTAAAGTACTGATTATTGTTCCCTATTATATTTCCCCGTGGGTAGTACAATGTCACGAAATATGTATACCCATTTTGAATCACGCATCCCACTCCCACCTCTACACTTGCCTTCCACACTAATTGTGTGAAGTGTCCGGTCTGAGGAGAGTATCCGGGTTTATTGTAGTCGTACAATTTTATTTCGTTGTACCAAGCGTTTGTTGCAGTTTTGGCCAGTTGTTCCTTTGTAAAAGGGTATCCGTACATTAAATTTTCACCTAGTGCGTCATTTTTTTGGGGACAGGTGTGGTCAATCTTTTGCTGGTTAGCGTAGTATTTGGCGCACTTTACAGCAGTGTCATTCATCTTCAGAATTAAACAAAAATTAGTCCTATCTCCTATAGTATTGTCTGAATTATACCTTGTTGATTTGTAGTAAGTGAATGAAACCACATTTAATAGGTATTATCACTGTCATTTAATTAATGTGCTTACAGTGGCGTTCAAAGTCACCGCTGGGGATTGATGTTTCTTCCTGTATTGATTATGCAAATCTCTCGTTTTCGTCTG
>JABASF010002817.1:0-12752 GCA_019776145.1 Harlomillsia oculata
ATTTTTTGTCGTTTCCTCCAACAGACGTCCATCATTTCTTTAAGCCCTTCCTACGACCAACTCATTAACACAAGATAAATGTCTCTTTCTTCCTCGTAGCCTTTTGCTATGATGTATTACAACATTACACATCTGCAAAATCCTAATTCCGAGTAATATTCGAGATGAACTCAAAGATTTTTATACGTAGCTCATTAATAGCTTAATAGGGAAACTCAATTTAAAATATATGTATAGTTATTATAGAACGTTCGGCTCGTCTCAAAATGCTCTCTATGAAGAGGGATCAGAGGCATTTTGGGATTCAAAATCGTAAAAAACAGAAGCTCGCTACTCGAGCTTACTAAAAAGGAAGCCGAAAAATCTTGCAGTTATTATCATAACAATGTTGGATAAGACAAGACGCTCAAAGTACTTTCAATCCATCAGATACAATTGGCTTGAATGAATAGCACAAAATCCCTTTGTTAGTCGACTTTACACGAAAACGCAGCAATAAAAATATAAACGAGCCCATTGTAATAAATTAGAGTAGTCAAAAGGCTCCTTTTGTTCTTCCAGTTCATCCACTTCACACGAAACTTTTATCATCCAACTTTTAGTGTTCAAAGCATTTTTGCTACGGTTTTGGAACTGATTGATGCTTATAAATATAAATATCAAAATATTGTATGAACTATAAGGATGGTTAGATTGTTTTGTTAAATGTTATATGTACAGAAGTCATAAGAGCAGTTCTTTATAGCTTTTATATAAAAATGTACGCTCCATTCGTACTAATATTGGGTACCCATTTGACCCTCACGGTCAGAGTACAATCGATCACAAATTGTCCTTGTAGAAAACTACTTTAGATTGTGAATGTAGGCGAAACTTCCCTACTCGACGAAATAAAGGTAAAAGTGTAAGTATAATGATAATTTCAATAACATGAAAGGACCATTACAAATTGGCATCTTGTAGTGAGCAATGAGCTTAAGTCTTCTCGCAGGGAATGTTGAATGTCGACATCAACGGGAAGGCAGATGTGAACAGTGAGCACATTTTGGGGTATTAATTCAGCATACGAAGAGCCAATTAGTCGCAGACCCTTAAAAAGGAGAAAGGCCGACGTACTCTCACTCAACTGACATACAAAGAGAAGTGAACATGAACGTGTCTACCCAAAAGCAACCTAACCCGGTTAAGGTCCCCCTAATTTCTTTAATTCTCATTATAGCTTCCTTTATGCTATTTCCTTCTGTGGAGTGTGCTGAGACATGGTGATTCTGCTGGTTCCTTCATGCTCGAGTCTCATTGTGATAAAGGCAACTCCGGTCAATTTAATGGAGATAAGGCGGAAGTCGCGGTCAGTTGCTATTTATTGATACCCGTCTCATTACCTCTCATGCTGCACTGCCGTAAACCGTCAAATAGGAGAATTAAACACGTGATAGCAATAATAACACATTGCTAATACACTAATGACGTCCATTTTCATAATCTTACACAGTACTAAAGGTTGAATAATTATGCTGGTTGGGAGTTGGAACTCGCATGACGGTTTAAAAAACTTACATTTTGTTCATTGTTCTCTTGATATGAACTTAACCAGCATCATGGTATGTTTTACATGATTGTGACTTGGAACTGGAAATACTGCGTGCTTTTTGGAAAGTTAGACGTGTATGACGCTTTTCGGAATCAAATAACACTTAATTTCCCGAATGGTAGCGGGGCAGGGTGACCCTGGAGGCATTTATTCTAGTTAAATGGAGAAGGGAGAAATGGAAGAACAATAGTAGTTCATGGAAAGGGAAGGTAATGATATGGAAATGTAATCTAGAGCAATGAAGTAAATCGCGAGAATTGGAGCCTGATCGATCTAATAATGCATATAGGAACTAACGAACTAAATGCTCAGCTCTTTGAGCCTTTTCTACTTTTAATGCAATATTGCAAATGTGTGTGGCTCAGCTCTAGCGTTTGACTGATGGGAATTAGTGAATGAGTTTATCAGAGGGAGGCCACATGACAGCTAAGGCTTGTGTGAGCTCTGGCTCGTGCTCTCGTCCCGAGGTAGAAGAAAAAGCCCGAAATGTATAAGGACTCCGGTGAAATGCTCACTGGCCTCGACTCGACCCATTATGTAATTAATGCGTCACTTCGGAATGATTGTGATGCTGATGGCATTACGACAAGGACTCCTACTTTGCTTATTACTCCGGGAAACTCGGTTGCTGTTTCAGTTTCCCTGCTTTCTACTGCAGCACATTGCAAAGAGTTAGAGAGGAATATAATGATGAAGCTTTAGTTCCCATTTCCACATATTATGACATGACATTGGGTTTAGGAGCATTTACCGCTATTAGTGAGACATAGGGGCAGAAAGGACGCAGTGTGAAAGGTTCATGGAAATGTGAGCACAGCTGGGATCTTTCAGTGTATGTGTATGGTACTGCCACCCCAGAAAATGTTCTTTTGCCTTCAAAAACTAGAATATGTTCAAAACCGGGTATTTTATGCAATGCATGGTTCGGTTCTCGCCTCACTTGCAAAGTGAAGGAATGAAAAAAAATGAAGTACGTACAGAACAGAAGCGGATTTTCTTCTCTAGTTCAGCGTTGAGCCGTCAAAAACAAAAAGTAAAACGTAAAACGTAACTACGACTATTGCCCAATGAAATGTCGATGAAATGGAGAGTCAGCAAACGTAGGTCCTGAGCTTTATAGCTCCAGAAACTTCCGGGCAAGCTGAGCATTTTGAGTATTACCCAACAACGGCCGACGCCTACATCGTCGTCATCGTATCAGAACCTATTTGTATGACAAGTCTATAATAGTTGTAATAAGCACAGCTAGATAAAATAAACCAAGTCCCATGCACTTTACGAGTAGCATTTTCCCCATGTCTATAACCTTACTACGTTTCTCTCATTCTAAATAACTTCAGACCTGAAAACACAAGAAACATTAAACACATTTCACCAACGGGCTTTTCCTAAAAGGAATCCTTCGCTGTTCCTCTCCTGGCTTTCAATTCTCCAGTTTTCCTACTGCCCCACACGCACACCGTAGTTGGAAACGTCCGGGAGTCGGTCCACACTCCATAGATCTGTCGGTTTTCTCTGTGTACCCTCAGATAATTAACGCAAGTGAGGAAATCAATGAATGCTTCTCTGTTTGCCAAGCTTAGGAACTCTATCCCTTCATTTTAACTCCATCATTTCAAAAGTCCATCTGCGCTTTAGCTTTCAGAATGCAAGATTCTAGTTGCTTCACTCAATGCTTCTCCTCATCCGCTCGCTCTTTACATTCAAACATGAATTTTCAAGTATAGCAATTTACGTTTTAGAAAATTACGTTATCATTCCACTCATCCAGAATCCAAGATTATCGCCTGGTCAGATCGTCAGATGCAAACTCAACGAATTAGTGTTAGGTTAGTAGAGCTGGAACTAAACTCGTAATCATGCATGATATGAAAACCATACGTCACAGAAGTATAAAAAACTGTCTTATATGGAAAAGCATAAACCATTGGTTGACACTAAAAGATTAATTCAAACTGCGATTAATTTGATATTAGGAATGAATGCGCGTTTATATGGTTCATGTCAAGGTCTGGGTCCAATGAAGTGTTTTCCTCCAGGTTCTCATGGTTCTCCAAGCGTATGCTGGAGAATCTCTGGAGTTTATATCATATAACTGTGTACATAATGACTATATAACATCATGCTTCATTCCATCATCATTCCTTTAGAGCTTATAATGAAGATTCGGAAGATTCATCAGATGGGAACACATTATTGCATGGAAATGGAAAAGCATGGAAGTTGCATGGACAAAGATGAAAACCACGTTTTTGAATCCTTATACTTTTGACTATTACAGCTTTAACGTTCTTTGAGCTTATACTCAAAAGGGGTTTGTGAAGAGTTCCCCTTGTAATCCTGCCTTGACTAGAGCTGACGAGACCTCGTTGCCTTTCAGTTGCAAGCCAGCTGTCGGTCGGGAAGGTTCACGTTGCATTCGCTCTTGTCCTCATTCCATGCCTCTCCGGCTTCATGGAGAGTTGAATTGCGTTGTGTTAGTTTTCCAAGTGATATTCTGTACTTTTACCTTTTCTGTGTTGGATTTTGTGAAGGTACAGTCAGTGTACCCTTGAAGGGTCCCAAATTGTTTTCTCACGTGAAGCGTTTCATTGGTTTCCTTAATTCCTCAACACAAAAAGGATCCTTGTTTAGAGGTAAGTTGTATAATGCACATTGCCCCATTCATTGGTTTCGTTTCATGCTTTGGTGTTTTTGAATTTTAAGACCGTACCGTTTTTGATTTTCGAAATTTTAATTGCTTGAGAATTGAGAGTATAAACTTTGGAATATACAATGTAGAGGAAATTAGGGGATTTAAGGATTTTAAATGTTACGTCAGTCATTGGGATTGGCTTGGGTTCTAAACAAAGAAACTTGCGTCAAAATTACATTTTTGGGTTTTTATAGCACAACAATGTAGTGAGGATAATGAGAATATAAGAGGAAAAGTTTTTGAGACAAGTTTTTCCATGGATATATTTGGCGGGTTGGTTTCGTTCATTTATCAAGAGAAAAGAAGGAAGAGAGAAAAGCTAGGAGAGAGCTTAGCAATTATCACCTCATTATCTCCCGAATTCTCCGCATTATTTTGAGGGAGGAATATTGAAAAACTTTGTTAATAATAACTCCCCTTTCATGACAGCTCTTGTCTTGGCCAAACTTCATTAGCATTCTGAGGCTGAAGTGCGTTTGTGGCCATTAGGATTTTGTAGCTTTCAGTTCCACACACGTTAGAAAGCTCATCTCTTCAGTTTTTCATTAACATTAAGAACAAACTATTAAACATAATACATAATGTATTGGTGTTCAATTTTGATTTGGAAGTGAACTGAGTTTTTCATTTGGTAATTATTAGGTGGAAAGAAGAAACGTTTTTAAAGAAAAGAAAAGAAAATCTCATGTAACATTGCAACACGTGGTTTTTCGTCATTCGGCACCACATTGCATTTTTACTACGCTTCTTTTCTGCGTAGAAACTCAATTTTTTTCAGAGGAAAACTTTTTACCGGCAATTTTGTGTTTTTTGAGATAAGTAACAGTTTGGCAAAAAAGGTGTTTTGCGGCGTTTTGCATTATTGCTGAACTATGTGACTATATGTGTGTGACTCAAGTTTAAAGGAGTTTAAAAGTATACTTTACTACATGGAAAGTGAAGTGTGCGCGTTAAAACTATTTCCTCGTGGTTTCCGGTGTGCCTCCCGTACTCTCAAGTTGACAAGCAACAAAAAATTAATTAATTAGTGAACTAATTAAATTCCAAGAACGGTGTATACTGGTGTGGTCATAAAAATCAGGTAGTAAATACAACAACACAACAGTAAAATAGTATAAAACAGCTTGCCAGCCTGCTCTTGTGAAAAGAATAAGACAGAGCGAGCAGATCATTAATGAGCACTTGTATGCGGATTCCACTTTCGACGGAAAATCATACTATACGTGTCCCATAGAAGAAACTAGGAGAAAGAAACATTTATATGCAAATTTAAAATAGAAACCGAGTGTGAGGATTGTTGTCAGGTGTTGGTGACTGAGATACTGAGTGCGATTTGCGATTCCTTGTGAGAACAGTGGAAAAAAGCGACAAGAAGAGAAATAATCCACAAGACATGTCTGATCGTTTGACGAGGACTTATATACCATTTCCAAGCCTGTTAGTACCGTTTGAGTGCGTATGAGTAGTGTTGTTGTGTGTGCACCTCTGAGACAATAGGATTGAGTCCAACCATTTTAATTAGTCATTAATTTAATTGGCTTGTGAACCAAGTCCGTGAGACAAGTTGTTTGTGTACTGTGTGGACAAGGTGCAGACCTGTGTCAAGTCGTAAGGCAGACTAGTGTTCGACCACATCACCGTTTTTCCTGATTAATTTTTTCACTTGGTGCATCATCGTGGTGGTGCTCCTGAAGTAAACTATTTCGAAAGAGTCTCTACAGACCACTCTTCTCGTAAATAATAGGAGCTTTTGGCAAGTCGGACTTCAGCAACAAACCAAGTTTCTCCGCTGGGGAAAGGTTGCTCCCAAAGTTTCAGGTTAGACGAGCTTTAATATACTTATATTTCGCTTTTCTTTTGACTGGACTTGGAGTTTGTTTGCCTCAGACGAGCAGAGTGGTTAGGATTGTTGAGAATAATAATTATTGATACAGCTAATTAGAAGGAGAACAAACAGCCCAGCAGGACCCCTATTATCTCTGACATATTTCATTTATTAGTTCATGTTGACTCGGAACTTGGCTTTTGCCTAATGAAGTCAAGCTCAAGTTTGTTCGCTTGCAAGACGACTTTGACTACTACCTACCATTGCAAACACACTTCCAAACTTGAAGTGAGACTGAGAGAGAGAAGTCTCACTCTCACACTGCGGCGCACTACACTGTATATAATCATCCAAAGCCAAGAAGTTGTGTTAAGGTTCATATCCATAATAAGTAATTATGTTGATGACTCTTCTTTCAATGTTCCAATGTTCCTTTCTGGTATAAGTGTTCGTGTGAAACGAGCCTCACTCACTTTTAGCTCTGCTGACTAATAGTTTCTAAGCAGAACGGAAATTGAATTTTCTTCAGCGAAGGAGTCAAAGCCATTTCAACCGGAAAAACCGGCCCGTGTGTATTTCGTCCAAGTTTACCTGACGTTCTGTTCTCTTCCAGCTTTATTTCCTCACCAACAAGTAAAACGAAAGAACTATTCCGTGTCGCTCGAGTGTCGACACGCAGTTAAAAGGGAAAGACATTTTGAATTTCAATTTCCAAGTGGTTCTCAAGTTTTGTCAAGTTGTGGTTGACCCACCGGCTTGTCTGTCACCTTGACTCGGAATACAATTTGTATTTCAAACTGGTTGTACGCCCTCCGTGTCTTTACTTGACTAATTTTCTAATTTGCATACAGCTCATCGTATCATAAAAGAACAAAGAACGGAAATTCAAGTTATATATGAAAAGGAGTAAACGGTTTGAAAAAGTTTTAACAATAAACTACTCACTTTTCATTTGCCATAATAATTTCTGTCAGGATCTTTGTTTTCCTTTCTAAGGATACTTGAGGTAAATGTCTGCTTGACTTGTATTCAAGGTTTTATTGTTGAGCCAGAGCCTGAACCTGAAAGTAGAATGTTCAATCAAACGTACTATTCATGCATCATTGCTAGACGTAATTAAAGTCTCCACTGCATGAGACCTGATCAAAAATGGCTTACGAGTCAAATGACGTAATGAATCACCCATTATTATGTCCGTGGGATTCAAATCAAGCCAATAATGCTATATTACTATATCTTTAGAGTGAATTTAAAATGGATTTAATAGCACTCATTAGCCTAATGTAATTGTTGAACCGCTATTAATGAGGCAATTATGACTGTATTCATTGTTCACTTATAGCCAGGATGTCATTATGGTAGTGGTTTTATTCTTTCATCTTCTAGAAAGACTCTAGAAGAACTTTTGAGCTTTTCGGAGCATACAACAAGGCAAGGACAGCTGAATTCCTGCAACCCTAAGTTTTATAGCTTATCATGATTAAAGCTTCCATGCGGGTTTTACGACCGTTTTATTATTTAAAACTGTTTACCTTTACGATGGGACGTTAAGAAAAGCACCTACTAATTAGCAGTAGTTTCTTGCTACCTTCTCTTATTTTTTCAAAGTCACATCAACTTCGTATTTGTATCGCCAAGCTACCCTTTCTCTTCCAAGGTCTACGTCTGCAGAGAGTTTCGTCTGGTCATAATGTTCCTCGGCTGAATGCATGGTCGGATGTCAGCATTTTGTGGCCTAAAAAGCAGTCGAGACGAGCTTGAAGTCGGGTTTTGCAGGCAAAAACATTGTGTAATAAAAATACTCGATTAGTGAAATGTTCAAGTATACGGAACAAGTATTTGCTAAGCTGAAACGAATGGCCATGTTTAAACTTCACTGACTCAAACATTCTGCATGGTCACCGATCACCGGAGTTCTTAATGTTTTTTTGCGTCACTCACAACGCAAGGTTGTGCTGTTTACTATTGAAGTCCCGGAAAGAAACTTCACGTCAATAGTGGAACTACAGAGCCTACTAATTTTTATTATGTGAACTTTAAACTGACCAAATTACAAAGTTTATCCGCAAATCAAGTTCACAAAGTTGAAAGGTTGATTTTTTACCGTGATGCCAGATTTAAAGATTAAAGGTGATTCCGTAAAGAGGAATGGAATAAAATATGAGACGTTCCTTTGTAGTTGCACGAGATTAAGGAATTTCAAATGAATCGCTTTACTCAACCAGATTGATTAATTTAAAGCAACGCTGACTCTAGTTGCCCCTTTGACTTGTTTAATGAACTGGATGATACTCACACAGACAATTGAAGTGAGTGGAATAGTTTGTGTCTCTGTGTGAGGTTTGATAGTTGATCTGTCCGTAGAACACTCGAGTTTCGTGTTACATTAACAGGATTGCTCATATTGTCATATGCACGAATTCACACCCACATTTGCGACGTTTTGACGTTGCTTGTTCAAAATTGACTGTATAGGACCTGGATGAAATGTATGAACGTATGAATCATACAGTTACAGGTACTTGTAAATATGAACTGGTGATGTGACCTTAACTACGGAATCGAATTTCACATTTTTTCTTGTCACTCTTCTGAAATGTATTTTAAGAAGGATTGAGTTTCAGTTGGAACGCTGGAGAAGTTGGTTCGTACTTGGCGCAGAGGTAGGTGGATTAAAACGGTTTATTATTTCTCCATCAGTGCGTGCTAGTCAAGGACCCTCAAACTTGTAGGAGAAGGTTTTATGTGGTCTTTCTACGCTTGGTTTGGAACATTGATTCCACCAGCGCAGGTGTTTTGACTTTTAATCACGAAGGGACGACGCACACAGGGTGTCTCTTTCAATTATCTGCTCTCCCTTGCGAGTCCAAATCATGTGACGGGAGTGGTTTTCTCGGTCTCTTCAAGACTCTTGTTGTGAAGGTACAAATGGCTATGCAGTGCAGTGGCAACTTCCCTCGTTATTGTCATTGTGTAGACGGCATTACTAAAACTTGCATTACAAGTATTTCATTTCATACTGGAATTTTGAAAAGGATGCCTCTAACTCATCAAAAAAGGGTACAAAACCCTTCTTCCCAGTGACTTGAGCAAAGAAGCAGATGTAACAGTTAACAGTAGAGGTGGTTTCGTCCTTCCTGTATCTGTTTGCTCTGTGATGATGACACGAGACTTTCTGGTCATAGTCGTCATTTCATATTGATGGAAAATGGAAATGGTAAAGTTAAAGGTAAACTTTCTGTTTGTCAGCATGTGAGCATTGGTGACTATGTGAATTACAAATACACAATAACGTATGCATTAAATCCTACCTCAGTTGGCTCACTAATTCATTCTGGGCATCAAAATGAACTTCCATTTGGCTTCCCCTGGTGTCGTGTCCGGTTTTAAAGTGGGGGAGCGATTACGACTATCATTTCCTTCCGTCACCTAATTTAGGTGTGGAATATACACAGTATACACTTTGCATGGCACATTGTGCACGGAATCGTGTGGTTTGCTCTCTTGATGACAAATGTCCGACTCGAGTCCGCTGTACTAGCTACTACGTGCATGCAGATTATGAATGGCCCATAAAAAGCGTATAGTGCAGGCAACTGAAACTATTTTACGGCCGTCAATTGAAGCATACTAAGCTTAAAATGAATTTCTTTATTATCTTTCATTGGGAAGTGAGGAGGTATAGATGCTATGTTGTCTGTAATAATGAAAGTAGTAGATAAGATTGGATGAAACATACTAAAGCTCAGAAAAACCTCGGAGCAAATATCATGGGTACTAGTAGTAGCCGAAGGGCTTGTCAAGTCAAATCAGCCTGTTTGTGTCCGAAACTTTAGCTTTGATGAAAATATTGAGTTTCCTTCTTCCTTCTTCCACACCATATAACTTCGTTTGGTTCCAATTGCTATGTGGTTTCAAAGTTCAAACTTGTGCCCGTTCACAGGGTTTCGTTCTCTATTCTTTGAATCTGGAAAGCAATTTGGAAGCCGGCGGCTACAAACAGGCTTTGTCCCAATCCTAAAGCATACAGTTCAAACAATTTCTTATTGTTGACATCAGTGAAACATTTATGATTTTGAATTACTTATTTTGGATAATGAAATAATATGCAATGATAAATACGTGTAGCAAACTCAAACAGTTTTCATGATTGGTTGTTTCCGACTTGAAATATGTTGTTCATGGATGTAAAGACGGTGAAGTTAACCTTGTTCCCGGCACAAAACACACAATCATGAGCATTTTCGTTGTTAGAATGAGCTAAGGCATTTGGTCTCAAATCAGGGTTGTCGAGGTCTCTGCCTGTCATTGCCGCAGTAAGTCTGTTGCTATTCTCCAGGTTTGAATAAGGGCAGGTGGGTCGTGGGTCACCCTAAAAGAGCTCGTTAGTTCATTGTTTGCTTTACTTCTTTTTCTTCTGCCCCGTCGTGGTAAAGATTGTGAACTATGGTCATCAGCTCTCCCCTTCTGTCAACTCAAATCTTGTTCGCCCATAAGTATTTCGTTCAACTCAACTCTGTTTGAAGTTATGCTACATAGCAAGATAACACTGTATGTCGTCGGTGCACATGCACACTGTAGACTACACAAGATCTAGTTGAGATTTTAAAAACTTCACACTCTTTCGTCCTTGTATTCCTCATGTTTTTAAAATTCAAAGGCTTGGTAAATTTTAACCGGTTTGCTGCTGCCGCTGCTGCATTTCATAAGCTGAATAGTAACACTGACTTGTATAGTTGTATATGATCAATTTGTAATCATCTTCGGAGTTTGTGTGGATGTTCACGAAAAAGTACTTATTACTTTCCTGCCAACTGACTTTTTTGCATCCATTCTCAGGGTGTGGACCTGAACGATGGACTAAACAGCATTACTTTTGCTAAGTGATTGCTTGCCGTTTGCAGCATACAAAGTTTTCCTTTTTACCTGCCCATAAAGTGTTGACTATCTTGTAGAGGGTACTAGAAGTATAGAAGTAGGATTCACATAAAAGCTATACTGACAAGAGAGATCACAACGTTAATTCCTATATCCAATTATCTTTTGCATAAATCCAATTAAGATGAACCCGTTCGTTGCCGAATGGAGTTTATGATTGAGGGAAAAAACTCTCACGGCAAGTGATTGATTGATTGTTTGATTAGTAAGAGAAGACCAATTACTGCACGTTTTTCACCACTTTGCCTGGTTGCTTTTGGCTTACCAGTTTTCTGTATCCGTGGGCTTGGCCGTGCCAAAGATTCCCTGCAGGTTTAGCATAGCAAGCAGTAAACTGACGAAGTTTGTTTGACTCATCTGCTAGGTAGCATGATCACATTGCAATCTTCATGGTTTTCATTTTCTGCAATCATGACGACCCCACAGTGTTTCCTCAAGCGCCTACCATGCAGTGTCTATGACGTATCTTCCTATCAAAAAATGTTACTTCGTGGTATGATTGTCTCGTAATGAGCACGTTGATCATAAAACGCGAGATAATCTGCCTGATTGCAGAATACACCACTGCCGCCGTAGCCAATCTCCACTATGAGTTCCGATATGATTATTTTCCCATTCTGACCCTGCTATAAAATGATCATCAGACTCATCGTAATCAACGGTTTCGTTCGCATCTCCGTCGCAAATTGATTTTATTATGAAGAATAATCAATTTGCATGAATTTATGAGGGAAATTAGCCAACTTTACGACATTATTAAGTTTGTCTATTGTAAACTCGGTTCACTGGAAAGTAGTTTCTGCAGAGCTTAGGTTCTAAAAGTTTCATTCTTTCGGTCGTACTGCCAGAATGCCGTGTTTCAGAGCGCACATGAAATGAATGTTAACATAGTGAACAACGACTTCTTCCCTCAAAGATCGAGTTTCTCTTATAGTAGCATCTTTCTTCTTCTCCTTCTTCAGTACAGGTTTCTTCTTTGTGCGTTTTTGTGACTGGTACTATCTGGACTGCAAACTACGGACGTCTGGTGATCAGATGTAAGCAGTTGGCAAAAGGGCGAGAGACGACTGTGACTCTTCGCATGCGTTTAATTGTGTGAGTAAATAAGTACGTTTTCTTGTTCGACTGTCACTCAAGTCTCTTGGATGATAGGCACGGCTTCATCTAATAATGAAAACAAGAGATAAATAAGAACTGATAATGTAATAAAATGAACTCTGGTCACTTTGAGGATATGCTGACGACGGCACAAGAGACCATGTAAATGGTCTTTGCCTTGGCACTCAGTTATACTCGGCACTCGTTTCCTTATGGCATGCCATCAGTATCACTTCTGCTTCTTTTGACCTTTTCCTTTAGTAGCATCGGAATCGCAATCACAGACTTATTATGCGTCGTATTTAGCTATGTCGTTTATTCACGAAAGACTTGAGTGATTAGTGATTGCAGATCTAACCAATGAGCGGATTTGGTAGCTTTCATTCATTCATATTTGGAGTTCAGTTTATACTTTGGAGAATTTTGCGAAATTGACATAAGGTACAATGTCCAAATATTAATGTTTTTGATTTATAACAACTCTGATCTGTTCGTTTTGAGTTATCTTCAGTTCCTCTTGACTTGGATTGACGTGGGATTAGTTGACAATGTTGACAATAATGGTAGTAACATTTTATACGTCTTTTGGATGGGGCCTGGGACCT
>JABASF010002818.1:0-12751 GCA_019776145.1 Harlomillsia oculata
CATTTTTGGTGAGGTGTAATGAAGTTGTTTAGAGATAAAAAGGATTCACAGAGCATGAATAACAAAGTGTAAAACGTATATAGCAGGAGTCTAGCATAGTATTCTTTCAGTGATAAAGTCGATGTGCAGGAACGTATAATGGAGTATAAACCATTTAAACCATAAACCATATAAACCAAAGGGATTTTGTAATAGTAAACAGTATATGATACTAGAATGAATCAGGAGTCAGCAACTATTAAGATTGAATACAAAATAAAATATATACAATGCTTGAAGAAGGGTTTTCATATAAGAAAGCAGGGAAAAATCAAGTTTTAGTACTTACAACTCCGAGTTTTGGCTGTAGGCAGACCAAGTTAAGCAAGGCAAGGCATGACTTTTCTTCTGTTGGATCTCTTGTTGGAGGTTGGCTCTGCCTGCATAGTTTATGAGTGTGTGCATATTTTTACAGTTATTATCTTGGGCCAGCTGAGAAAAACCTCATCTCATCATCATGGTCATCATTAAAGTTTATGAGGTTGGAGAACCACTTAAATGACTTAATCTGCAACGTGTTCATACGAGTAAGCGCAATAGTATTCTGTTCTATTGACTTGTCTGAAAAAGAAAAACACGATCTAGTACACTGGACACATTAATGTCAAGCAAACAATGAATTAATGCGAAGAACCTCACAAGGTGTGTCAAAGTCAACAAAGCCGTCTTTTGCGCTCTAATTGACGGTAAGTGTAGGAAAAGTTATACACAACACGATAGGCTACATATTACTGAGAGACTGAGAGGATCATAAAAATTCATTATTTTCCCATGAATCCGCCTCAAAATTGGTGAGATTTGACGTGCGTTATTTGAGTAAAGCGATACGGCACTCATAATTTTCCATGCTAATCAATATCAGGAATGCGTTTGAGAGCTCGAGAAAAAGGGTCAGGAGGAACAGTAATGAGTAGTTGTTTATTTTACTCTACTTTATGTATGTAAAGGTTTCTATATTTATGACTTTCCTTTTTTGTACTATTCTGAGTAAGTATGGGAAAAAAGGTTGAGATTCGGAAAGGATTCATTCATGAAGTTGTTTGTAGTGAATTTGTGAATGAAGATGCTCACACACACTACTATACTCGAGTGAGTGAGAAAGAGAGAACCTTACGCGGGCAACTTTTACAACTGCGGGCACTTACGACGGGCCATTACTATTATGATTATGACTCTGTTACTACTGACTGAATGACTTGCACCACTTTCTGGCAGCTTAAACTTGGTGCGTGGTTCGGGGAGCTTATGTTTCCTAAGGAAAGAGTCAACTTGCGTAAAAGCTATAACCATAACATTTGCCATTGCCCTTGCCGTGGAACGACGATAAACGATAAACTATAGGCCGACGACGACGACGACAAAGAGCTGACTAGCCAAAAAACCAATGTCAACTTGAGTCTTGTTAGTCTACGTAAATATATCGTTATCTGCGATTCTGTGATACGTTATTTGAATATTTGTTCAACTGTGTGTTAGTGCAGAAATGAATAGTGAAAATTCAGTTTAGAAAGTAAGAACGCAAATAACTGATTTTGTATTTCCTTCGAAATGTTCCCTTTCAGCCTGAACATCAAAACAAAGGTTTGGAAAGAGGATGAAATCAGGTCTAACAATTCAGGCAATAAAAAGTGAAAGCCGAGTTCGGATCGAATGTATATAGTAGAAGAACTTGAACTTTTCGTGTTGAGAGACTATAATTCGGATTCAAGAGAGCACTGCAATGTGACTGTGTGTGTGAATGCGAGGATTAGACAACGTAGGTCATGGTTTTGGGTTATTCCACGAGCTAAATGGGGTTATTTTGGGGAAATTAATGAGTGCTAGTTGACATAAACGTTTGTATAAAACGACCTAGGTTGGGTGATTGTGAGTTGGAAAGAAGGACGGACTCCCTTCAACTTCTTCCTCTTTCGGCATGGGTGAGAGAGCAGGTTCAAACTGAGGATTCTCCAATGGTCTTCTAAATGGACCATTTTGTCCGCTATATGCCTTCCCTGAATGCTCTGGTGATACCAATCTGTTCAACCTACTAGAGGGGATACTTGCACTTTACTACGTACTTTACTTGACTTTATTTCTTCACTTTCCACGTCTACTCTTCCATCCTGGTTTAGTGGTCGTGTGGGCTTGGCCAACTTTGTGGAAAACTGTTGCTTCCTTTTGGTCCTACTTCAGGAACGTGGCCCTTCATTTTTACGACGGGACCTGTCATTCAAACACTTTATGACTTGTCTGTCTTGGCACCAAGAAACCTCACTCATTTCACTCCACTCTGTTCTTTTAAAATGTGTTCTTTCATACTTTTTGACACCTTACGCTTTCATGATGAACTTACGTGACTTTGGTTAACCTTACTGTACCGTAAATAATTGGAATTATAATATCCACGAAAGGTTTGATAAAATTAATATAATACTACGGTCAGATTTTGTTCCACCAAAAAGACCAAAATCTCCAGAACGCAGTTTTTTCGGCTGTCGGTCCTTTTTAAAGCATATGAAACTAAAGGTGCTATTATACCATTCCGTTTTACTGGCACCATAAAACGAGTATTGCGTGAACAATAACAGAAAAAACACCATACACTAAAAAACTCAAGATGCAACAATAGCCCTTGACATTTCTGTGTCAAGGGGAGGCTTGTTGTTATCGTTTGACCCACCAAGGTTTCAGTAGTTGTTTAATTGTTTAGCTGTTTTCGTAAACTATGGTTGAGTAAAGAATGTTCATTTCTGTTGGTGGTGATCAAAGTTGCAAGAATTCAAATGACCAAAATGGGTAAAATTATCGTAAGATTGATATGATTCGGAGTTTATTTTCCCTGAATCCTGAATCTGTTAAAATTCATTTTAGTTATTATTCTTACTATGATAGATCTTATTAAAAATGCAGCGGTGATTTACCTCGGAGCGGAACGTACAGCGTACTGCATATTAGCATGGAATAAGGCTTCCGATATTGGACAGAGGTTGATCGGGGTGCAGTGAGCAAGACAAAGGGAGATTAAATTTATTGATCAGCGGTGTTTGGAATCTTAGAGTTCTTAGAAGTTAAGGGCAAAACAGAAAGCGGGGTGGCATCGAATCGCATGAGGTATTATAATATCATGTGGTATATTATTATTATCATTTTATCATTCGAGTCTCGAACGAATTTTTTGGCTCCCTACAAATCGAAATTTAGGTGCGTGTTCCCCGATGCTTCTTAGTATTTCATGTATAGAAATAAGCAATGGGGACTTTGGTGGCTGGATTTTCCATCTGCGTCGTGGATTTGAAACTCACGGGTGTGAAATCCCGTTTTTAAAAATCCTCTTTCAAATTTGACTAATGTTCCACGTACCCCAAAGCTGACTGTGCAGGAGACCTACGGAATAAATTGCAAAAGTCTCTCGCGAGCACTATAAATGGCTGTAAGTACAAGAAAAGCCTATAGATGATGGAATCGACAAGAGAAGAAACTCTTTTGCTAGTCCTTCTGTGCCATAGACGTTCCAAGTTTTTTGGCTTGGAGGTGGAAAAGACATGGAAGAATCGATGAATGTCTCGCTTGAGGAAATCCCTCAATTGAGAGTCGGCTCTTCTCCAATAAATTATACGGATGGGCTTATATCAAACCCCGAGAAAGAAATATGGTGACACACAGTCCGGAGGAGTTTCTCTCCGCTTGCATTCCCTAGGAACCAGTGCCCGGGAACCCGGGCCAAGCTCTCTTGTACATACGAGCATAACGACAAGACACCGTTTCAGCCTCAAGCCATAGAACATGACGAAGCGACGCATAGTTCACAAACATAGTATAAATACTATAGGTTTTGTCCTCATGCATTCCCATATAGTATGACTACCGTCACGTTTATAAGTGGTATCGCGTCGAATGAAAGCGAAGGAAAATTCCCCGGTGTTCTGTAGTGGTCGGAGTTGCTTTAGTTATATGTGTTCAATCTCAAGAGAAAGCTTTACTTGCATTATTTTGCTACAGAGAAGGAAGACAAGAAGAAAGAACGTCTGTAGGGTCACAAGCCCATAGATCAAGCAGGTCGGTGAAACCCAGTTACATTTAGTTACTAGATATAAATTCCTGAGAGCTCAGGTTTGAATACACATTCCGTAGAGAAAAGAAGGAGATACAAAGTTGGATGGTGGACAGAGTGGAAGCTGACAGAGGAAGAGAAACAGGCCGGATGCACTGCCATCGTCTTCTTGTCAGAGGACTCGGAGCTTTTTCGCATCGTCTTTGTTGCAACTTGTGAGAAACGGCGGAGGGACTCGGCGGGTAGTCTCACGCGGAGAGTCTTTCCGTTCTGTTTTCCTTTTGCCTTTTCTTAGAGTTTGTGTAACTTTCTGGAGGGCGCCTTCCACTTTTTCTTCCTATGCCCGCTTGCAACTTTCGTTTGGCTTCGCTACCCATTTCGGTGCGGAGTGATCCTTTCTCAGTCATTTGTCACTGTCTGCCTATGAGCTGAGTTATGTCGCCACCGCCACGGGTTTTCAAGATTCTTCTCTGCCTCCAAAAAAATACACTTGGAATTCTCCACTACAAACTTAACTCACTAACTTAAACTTATACTTTAGGCAATTCTGAAGACACTACGCATGAGTAATCTTATGCCCACATCCATCCCATGCTATGTATTTTCTTCACACATTGTTTCTTCATGTAATGTGCGAGAGAAAAAATCCTTACTACATTATATCCTTGTTAACTTTAGCATATAGTAAGTGCTAAACTGCAGTACAATACTCAAATACTTTTCGGAGATGTCGTATATTTAGTTTTGTTTACGATTTAAATGCTTTACTGCAGAACAGATACGGATATAAATTCTTTGTGAGACGGCAACTGGCACGATTCAAATAGGAAAACAATTGAAGTCTATAGACTAATAAGACAAACAAAGAAAAAAGACACAGTCAATCGAACGAGAGGAAGAACCGAGACTGGAGTCCATTATGGGACCGAATGTCATTTACAGTTCCGAGTAATCATCATTTCGATGATGATCACGAGATTTTTCCTCTTGAAAATGCATCGGATTTCCCTCTCGTTCACCACAGAAGGGAGAGTGAGAGAAAGTGAGTAAAATAAAGTGCGAGGAGGGAGTCAGTCGTGGGTCTCTCGCACAGTTCCATACGTTTTGCTCTTTGCAACGGAAAAAAAGCGGACGAGGGGTAGCCCCAGCCCCTAAATCTCCGAGTTGAGACAAATTCTTTTATCTGCCTTACTTTCCCCAACAAAGATAGATTAGCCCATTTTTGCAATTTTCCCTGTCTCCCATGCCCTCGTAACTCTTCCTGAGTTATGGGCTTTCTGAATCTCCACGGACTTAAGAAGACGCGAAATTCAACCCGCTGCTACTTGCTTCTATACGGACTTTTTTCTCTCCTTCTATCTTGAAAGCAGAGACAAACCAGTAGCAGCAGCAGCACACCCGCACACACTCAAACACACAAGTTCCAAGCCTTTTTCTTTCTTAAGACTTTCAAAAAATTGCTTCTGCGAGAGAGCAAAAGCCCGAGCCCAAGTCATCCAACATCCAACCCGCCGCTTGGAGCACATTCATCTTATTTGCTCGCATATAACATATAACTATCATCTACTTATAACACAGAAAGAGAGGAGCAACTTCTTTTCTCAGCTCACTCTGATATAAACGCTATCATTCTTCCCGTGTCGGGAAGCCTATAAGAGACTATAAACTTAGAGCAAGCATTCTGCGTGATATGCATGTCTATAACACCATAGTCTCCCAAGGAAGATACTTCTTTTTTCAAAAAAGATGTGTAAGAAAGAAAGAGGTCTTATAGACTTTTCTTTTGACTCCTTTTAGTCTTCTGGGCGGCCGCCGCATGGCCATTTGAGCCCGCTGCCAGTGCAAAAACAAAAATTTATTTGTGTGTCTGTCTGCCTCGCCGTGGTTTATCCTTGGCGACTTTTCCGAATAGCACTTGGCCCATTATGATGGGGTATCATCATTATGATTTTTATGACTGTTGGACCCACTCTATAGTTTACAATGGGGATTCACATTCGTCATCCGGGAAATGGAGAGAAAAGAAAGCTGGACAAGCAAACACAGAGAAAAAAAGAGAGAAAGCTTGCATTACACATTGCATTACCGTTTCTCTTCAAATGACGTTGAGAAAGCAAACGAGAAAAAATCCTAACACACACGTGCCGTGCCCAAGTCATTTTTCCTAGGAGCTTTTGTCTGTAAAGGATGAGAGTTGAACTGACAATATTTTTCCATTACGTTCTCTTGTATAAATACAGCATTACCGCATAAGACTCCCTCGTTTACTTTGTGCCAAACATGTTTTCACTATTTACAGTAGTGAAAGCAGTGCGGCAGTATTTTTTCTCTCAAAAATATTTTTCTTAATATCATCGAGTGTCCTCTAGAAAGGAAAAAAATTGCTTTTTACCACAACAGAAAACATTCTCTTCAGATTTTCAAAGGTAATGTACGAGATAAAACGATACCTAAGAGATCCTGGATTGTATACTACGCAACGTTACGACGTGTTTTGGGTTGTTAGAAAGGACAGGACAATCGAATTCGAAGGACACTTCAACTTCATCCTGACTAAATATACAATTTCAGCACGCAGTAGGTGGACATTAGTAAATTAATTAAATTAATCAAACAATGCATACTGTCTATTTTAATGAATATTTTTGTACTTGGTATAAACAACTTGCTTAAAACATGCAAAATATTATACAGGATACATTTCCATGAAGTTGTCAACAATTTTGTGAGAGTTCCAACTCCTAAGTCCCGAGTTAGTACATTATATTAGAAAAAAGAAGTTTTTTTAAAAAGAACAAGTCAAAAACGTCGTGCGGTGCAGTGAGCAAAAAATCGTGAATGAACGAACGTGAGCGCAGTACCGAAAACTAAGGAGACTGACTGGGATAGGCAATAGGCATAGGCAAGTCATGGTAATTCAACATGAGGAATGTCTTGGTTCAATCCAATCTTCTCTAAAAGATCCTTTATCCATAATGCAACGTCCAACTTACAAACAAGTTCAAGATGGATTATTGCCATTTGACTTATAGCTAGTGATATAGTACAGCAGCGGAGAAGAATGTGTACTATTATGCAGGATCTGGTTAGTGCATTAGTATGCGAAGTTTAAGAGCAGACAGCAGCGTAGACAAAATGCCCGTGCCCATCCCGTGCAAAAATGAATCGAGTAACGAAGAAGTAAAAGGAAAAGTAGGAATGAACGAACGGCTTAAGAAAGTCATACGTATTATATTACAAAGAAAGTCTAGAAAGAGTTGGTATGAGATCTTATAAGAGTACATAGAGCTAAAGACTCAAACTCCATTATCCTTCTGGCCCTCGCGCATTATAAATCGTTAAATTTTGTAAGTCTCCGAGAATTGAGAAATGGCCAACCGTCATTGGCCATGGAGCATTAGCATTTGCCATTAGAATAATACAATTCACTTATGTGGCTGCGCCTGTGCAGCCTTTTCCAGCCAAATGAATTCATCTATTAGCCAGGCAGGCAGAGACGAATGGCTTCGTTTTACCTTATGCATAAGTAACATGAGTTATAGCACCAAGTGTTGAAGAGATGCGGACGCTATTAGAATTTGTGCAGTGTATATAAAACGTACTAAAAAGTTAATGCTACCCAATCCGCTTTTGCTGTTCTCATGAGGAATTTTCATTTTTGAAAAGCATACTAAAATGAGCAAGCCAGCACCGTGAATAAGCAACTGTGCTCATAAGTCAATGTTAGAGGTACAAAGAGGATTTTCGGCATTTCGCCCTATATCCGATTGTGTACACGGTTTGTGACTTATTACTATGTCTAGTCTAGCCGAGCTCAGAGAAAACTTGACTAATGCTACACACAGTTTGCTATGCAAATGCAAAGTGTGCCTTTTCCTCCCTTGATTTATTACTTGGAGACTAATGAGCACACTCTTCTGTTGCAGCCCGTGCCGTGCGGAATATTTTAGGAGATTCATTGATTTCTCATTAAAAGACTGCTGGGTGACGTGACGACCGATGAAAAACGACGATGTTTCCACTCTCATTCTCCAAAAACATAAAATGTGTGCTCAGCCAGTGATCAATCCTGCGAGCCAATTCAAAGTTTCGTCTTACAAGCATTTTTATGTAGCAAAGTCAGTCTCAACAAGGTTTCGTTCAAAACTACTACATATACGACACGTAACTACAGTGCAAAGAAAAGGCAGAAACAACTAGTATGCTGTTACCCTTATCATTCACGGCTAAGAATGGGAAAACTGCTACTAGAAACGATCAAACTAATTAGAACAAGGCTGGCAAAAACATTGGCAAAAAACGACTAGCAATGATGCCCAAGTGGACGACAGTTCGGTTACATTTGTCAAACGTGCCACCCAGTCTGAGATACAGATAAACATCTGAGCTAACACGTCTCTTTTCCTTGCCCATGCGTCTAATTACTTAATTAATTTATCTGTATATCCACCTCCAGTTGGACTTTCTGAACATGGATGAATCCCATGTCCTTGTAGTTTGGTTGCAACACTAGCGTGGGTTTTGTTTTGGCTCTTCAACCTTGCACGAAACTATACAAAACACGAAGCAGAAACCCAAACTTCCTTTTAAAGGCGAATAACTAAAAAGTTGTACACGGACACAACTCGTTCCTATCATTAAACCTTAGTTAAAAAATAAACAACTATATTTGCGCATTATATAGAACAGTTCATTCGGGATTCAGCTTTCCAAATCTACAGAGATACGTTATAAGTACTAATACAGCAAAAAAAGTTGTTCTTAAAAATTCCGTCGTATTTTTAATGTACGAGACTGTCGCGTAAACAAAAGACAAACTATAACTGCCGAAACGAGAAATGCGTGGATTATTGAAGTGGTACATTTTTTTCATTAATTCATTATAGACTAAAAAAGTTAATTTTTAAAAATTGAGAAGTGTTAAGTGCACAACAATACCTTTACGATTTTTGATTGCTGTACGTTTTTTGGTATTTGGATTTGGAAGCAGTAGGTTTTAATGTATTACGCCTTTTTTAGAAGAGCCTTCATGTGTCAGTCGGCAATGGCGGTGGCAACTCTTCCCATTGTTTGAGAATGTTACGAGAAATCTTCTTCAAGATTTTTTTTAATTCAAAACTTGTGTCGTAAGATTTACGACGGCAGCTCAGTCCTAGCTTTGTATTTAAGTTTGAGGTTGAGGTATACGAAACGAATGCGATCGTTTTCTTACACAAGGCTGGAAAAACGCAGGTCGGATTCTCAGCACTGATAAGACTTCTTTCGTCCAGCAAACACAAAACAAAAGTCACAATGTGCACAGGTAGGTCCAACACAAACCATTGCTCGTCAAGAGACAACCAAGAAGCACAAAGGAGAAAAAACAGGAACAAGGTGAAGTCTACTGTTAAAAAAATAACACAACAATCAGCCCCAAAACTGATTCTATCAGACTTTTCGGACCTTTTTTCCGCTCAAAGTCACTTGCTACGTTGCTACCAGTGCTGGTTTTGAGAATTTGTAATGTTCAACGTTAAAATTTTTTGGTCAAACTAAAAATTCTAAAAAATACGCTAAAGGAATTTGACTACATGGTAATGTACTTTGCGTAACGATACGTCGACGTAAGACACCGCTGCAGACTAATTTAAGAGGGACTCAAAATGGACGAACGAAAGAGAAAAGAAGTCATAATGCCTGGATTTTTGGAATGATGCCCTTTTACATCACAGGACTGAAGGGAAGGGTCCATACTGTAGGATAGGTTAGGTTAGAAAGTCCATGAATAGCTAAGGCCACACGTAGCAAAGGACTCACACATGTGGTCTCAAGATTACGTCATAGGATCCATTATTGCTTGCACCCGAAGGGACCAAAAAGGGTCACTTTTTATGGAGGTCGATGCGCCGTTGCATGTTCTACATTCTAATCTTATCTACTGGGTTTTTCAACCTCGTATTTGAGGAATAAGCTGAAATTCATTATTAGAAATAATAAAATTAAGGTGTTGTAGAAATCAAAAGTCTTGGAGTATCCGAGTATCCCGTTTGTAATTTTTCACCAAAGTTTGACGATTTATTTTAGTGTAGTGCCAAGACTTCTCCTGCTGTGTTTATTGTCTTGTCTGCTCTAGACTAACTGAAACTCCATTAAGTCATGTGATGATAAAATTCTGTGATAGTTCTAACCCGAACTAGCGCTGTTCCATTTCCGTCCTTGTCGTATCGCTTGGGCGGCAGACACAACAGCTTTGGAGAACATGAGCTATGCACTGTGACTTGGGTGATAAGACTTAATTAAGTAAAAGACCCCAAGTTTGATTATATCCGAAAGTATCCCCGTCCTCGTCAATGATCTACGATGTGCAGGCAGATGACTGCTGTTCCTTCCACATTGCACATACTCTAACGGAATAGCAAGTAGGGACAAGGTTGGCACTAGAATAAAACATTGATGTAGGGTGAAGTTACAAGCTTACAATTTCTTATTTTATGCGCCATTCTCTGTATTTGAGAAAGTCAAATGTTGAAACCTTAGTCTAACTCAGGGTAAATAGACTTGACTTAATAAATCCACAGTTTACTTATTATAACATAACAGTGTGGTTGAAGAAACCTACCCCGTATGAAACTATTAATGTATTAATAAAATGTTTTAATATGTAAGTCAATCACAGTTTAATACTCGACGTCAAGTAATCATAAATGTATCTAGCAGGAAAGATGATGACAATGTGTGAAAGTGAATATGGTAGAGAAATGTGGAACCAAAGTCATCTACAGCATACCTGCACTCAACTTTTAATTTTTGATAAAAGTCGTAAATTCTTCATGTATGATACCGAGAACGGAATTTGTATTTTGTATATGAGGAAGATGTAGTGAAGAGAAGAAGCGTATGGGATCATTGTCGGTGAAGATGCTCAGGCGTATAGCTCTCTCGAGAGGGTGGCGCACTTGCTCCCCTAAAAGGGAATTTTGGCTTTCAGCCATTTCGATTTTCTGACAGTGATTAATTGACGACGCTGGGTCGCCATTCCTGATGGATTCCCCGGCATCCAATCTGCTCTCTACTTCTTGTTGTCTGCACTGCTCAAAGAGAGAGTCTTTGGCTCCTCCGTGTGGCACATTGTCTGTGACTTTTCTGAAGACAGGCATTTCCTTTTACTACTTTTATATGATTCTGCTCAAGAGTCAAGCCATTTCATACAAACCCATAACTCTTATGCGGGTGCTCTTTTGTCTCATTTAAGTTTTGTGCCGCCGCCGTCGTATTTTTATGCAATTCAGATTCTTACAAAAATCACAGTATCAGTTTTTACTAGGTTGCTTTTGCATTCATATAAAAGAAGTGGATTTGTCAACGGTGTCCGAACATCGCGAAAAGGTCGCGAAGACTCACTATACTAATGCGACTACAGGACGTTTAAAATGGTTATCAGTGATAACTTATCACCATCGCATCGTCCTATAAAATCGATTATTTCCAAAATCTTAGAAAGTTAGCGTTTAAATTGAGTGAATAGAAATGAATAAGGAAGTAAAAAAAAGTAGTATTAGTACTAGTATTGTTTACAAGATTGCGATTGCTTTGCCTGCAGGCACGAAACCACCTTGTAACGATATTGTAATGTCAATTGTGCTTGTTTCAAAGCATCCTAGGAAAACAACAGGGAAGGATGGGACAAGTGAAACTGATGGGATTTTAATTGCTCAAATGGGTTTTATTGTGTTTATAAAGGGGCGAGCAAGCCATTATGCACACCATACACACCATAAAGCTCGGCTAATGTTATGTAATGTGAGGGTAAGCTCACGACAACGACGAGGTGTAACCGAACCCAAACCTAGTCAGCTTGCAGAAACGAATTTTACTCATCATAAACCACTTTTGGATAGGATATCCCAGGTAAAAACTTCCAAGACCTAATGATAGAGACATTCCCATGCTAATGCGACTTTTTGCATTTTCATTTGGCTCTTCCATTAGTTATTGTTATTATTATATAGTTCGAGTTCGACTATTCTAAAAAAATACAAACTTCAAAATCACTTAAATTATTATTGTATAAAGAATAAAAAGACGATCAGAATTCGGTCTTTTAATTCAATTTACAAAGATTTAGAAGGATGAAGTTAGACATTATGCGTGGGTGTAATTTTTACAAAAAAAGAACCGGTGAAAGCTGTTGCGTCGTCAATAGTGTGGATAATGATATGAAGTGTGTACGATGTGTATCAAGCTGGGTTAGTGGCAGTTGAATCTGTTTTTTGAATCGGCAAGGCGTTCGCAATCCTCCTTAAAGTGTCAGCAATAATCGTAAAAGTCGACCGTAATGGCATTGCCTATGAAGACTGCATCATTCCTTACCCAATCCTCTCCTCTTGGGTTTCCACTCTTTGCCTATGCCATGCCATCTTCAACTTTCTCAAAGTGCAAGAAAGGTCTCGCTTCCTCTTTCTACTCTTCCAGATTCACTTCTTTTCGTAAACTTTCTCTTTTCCTTCTTCACTTTATCTGAACACCTTTTTTGATTCATTAACCGATGATTGTGCGTATTTTAAGCAGTTTCTTCTAGAAACGTAAGATATGCGGTGAACCAATAGGTTGAACCAACCAATTTAGGTTGACGTAAAATTACGTTTCAACATGATTCTTCAGAGCGTTGCAGGTTGCAGAACTTACGTAACTTGAAAATAA
>JABASF010002819.1:0-12750 GCA_019776145.1 Harlomillsia oculata
CATCATCATCATCTTCTCGAAGTGATCATCTCTTTTCCACTCTATCTTTTCTCTGCTAAGGTTCCATGCTTCTCTCCGTGCTTATCAACTTTATCTCACTGTCCCGGTCCGGTTTTCACTGTGTAATCTGTATCCCTTGTACTAAAGTTGCTGGGCTGTCAAATGCCATTGGGCTGGTTTGGTGCGTCTTTGAGACATTAGCATTACATTACATGGACCACAACTGGGTTTCCAGCTCATGGAAAAACTAAACTGTTTCAAACTCTCCTGTGCTTTTCAAGACGGAATGTGAGATCATGAAAAACAAGTCGCATTGCTCTGGACTCTGGACACCAATAACTCTTGTCTTAAAGAATGACTAGTTTTGTGTTTTTGTCCTCAGGACTAGTTCAACCTCACAATTTATTTCCAGTGATACCAACTACGAAATAAACTACTAACAAACCCGCAGGTCCGAGATACAGATAACACAAAAACTAACTATAGGACCGTCTCCGTCTTTTGTAGTCTCTGATTCGTCTCTTCCATACTAAAATCTCATAGTCAAGTGATATAAGGACATCTCATCCCAAAAACAAAAATTCGTCTGTTGTGTAGTACGTTTCGTTTTTGCTGTATAATAGTCTTTTTTGGACTAAAAATCTTTCGTTAATACGTTCCAGTCTTCCAGTTTTTTCCGTACTTACATGTTGTTACACTTTCTGACCGTGATTTCATTGGAGGGCGTTGAAAATTCCTCAACTCCCAAATGAGTTGCATCACGCGAATCGATCATGAATATGGAGCATGCCATTAGTTACGGTCTCTCTCCATACCTGTCATTGTCGCTGTCCATGCAACATGAGCAATTTCTCTCAGTCACCTTACACAATAAATTGTTTCTTTCAAGGCATTTGTTTGAGCAACAATACTGTTTTTTGTACATTTTTTCAAACCGACAATTATAGTTTTAAAAACAAAAGTGCGTTCCCTACAAAACCAAGTACTTAAATGAAATGCACTTTTTTAATTTCAGCATTTTGCTGAAAAATTCCACATACAAGCAAGTTTACAGCTGAAACTTATTCATGAAGTTCATATTTTAATATCACATGAATGCAACGAAGCCAAACGAAGCAGCAAACACGATTTCTCAAAGTCACAATGATTTTTTAAGCTGTAAAAAAACTGTCATGTTGAAAGTTTCTGGTTGGTTGAGTTCTAAACGCTTAATCCGGTAGGGTTGAAACGATCAACAGATCAGAGCGCATCATACGCTCCGTCTTTCAAATTTTCAACTTGACAGGACAACTGGGCAATACATGATAAGACAACCTCAAAAATTTATATGTGCAATCAATGTCAAATATCAAAAATACGTCATTGACGTCACACTATCTGGGAATACATACTTGGAACATCGAATTTCGCACACCTTTACGGCATTTTAAGGAAGTAACGCATAAGTAGGACGTTTCTAAAAATGTAAAAACGGAGCCATATGCTTGTAAACTAAAAAACGAAAATAATAATTGTTAATCCTGAAATAGTGATCTCGTATCACATCTTATTGCTAACATCAGACATTACAACATGAGCATCACACCAGTCATTTGAAACTTATCTCATCTCCACATCAAATAATCGCAAACAGTGAGTGAAGCCATAAAAGCCACACGATGAAAGGCCGAGTTGATAACTTTGGATTAGTGGAGATTGAAGATGGACAGAGTCATAAGTCCATATGAGGCCTTATTGCCAGTCCCATTATGTAGTTAGGGTTAACCAATAATGGGTCCTAATTGCACCCTCTCTCTCTACTCTCCCGATGTGTGTTCACCAAAAACTCATTCCTTCATGAAGTGACTTCAATCTAACCATCGTACTCGTACTTTAAGCAATAATAATCATAATATAACAGTTCCCTTCATTTTCAACTCAACATTATTGCAGGATAGTAGCAGAAGAGGATCAAACATTATAAGCCGCAAGGTCTGACATCATCAAACTCAACTAACCGTGTGTTTGTTGTTAGAGGACGAGTTGTCGTTGTCATATGTAGTGGCCATGGCCATGATGAGGTTTTTGGCAATGTTGTTCCTCATTTGGTTGGTTTGGTCTTGGTAATTCGATGATCCGTACACACGAGAGGATGATTGAATCTTTATAGTCTCCCCTAATCTAAATCATTCATCTCACTTTGGAATAAACGACTGCTGGTCGTGATGGTGCGGTTCGGGCTCCAAGTTCTAATGTTCTATGTCGTTGTGTCATTTCAGGGTACAGTCTGTCTACACTAGTTTTTGTAATGTGCTAAGCTCCATCAAACCGAATCCTGATAATGATAATCATGCAGCCTTTGTTTAATTTAAAGCATATCTTCCGTGCTCTCTCTGTCTGTCTCCGCATCATCGTCTATGTTTTCGTCAGTTGGTCATGTTCTCAATGAGTCATTGTATACTTTGGTCAAGGTATACTATGTAATTATTAAGCTAGTAAAAACAAAGTGTTCAGAATAATAATTAATTGACGACAAAAAATAGTTCGGGAACTAATAAGATGCAAAAAGCTACGAAGCGATTAGATGAGTACAACGTGTACAAGCTAGATTTTTTGCCTATACTTAGTGGTAGGAAAGATTGAATCGTTTAAGAAGTGGAATGCAGTGGTGCGAATTGCTCACGCGTTCGAACACCGTGACAAGACTCCGTGTAATTGAATCCAGAAGAATGCGTAGGACGAGATGAGACAGCTCTCGGCTCATGTTCATTTGATCACATTTTGCATTTGCATCATGGAAATTGATTCGAATGGAAAATAGGGTCGGATTTTTGCTCTGAAGGTCATGGGGATGGGTTGGAAGTAGAAATTGAACGTGATTTGTTATCCTGTAAAACTGTTGTATACAGCTTGTGTAACCCAGCTTGCAAAATCTATTGTTTCTGGAATGATATAGTAGTAAAATTCTTAAAAGGAGGTTTGTGTTTGAAGAAGGGAATGTTTCTGAACCGACATTATATTTCAATAACATTTGAATGTCCGTTTGCCTTTTGTCTAGAATTGAAAGAACCAGCCAGCCGGTTGTTGATTTCAATTGCACAATACGTACAATAATATGCAATGGAGAGAAACGATTCAATGGTTAGCTCTGATAGTCTGGTGTATGCAAAAAAAAGGTTTTTATCAAGTCAACTCCGGCAGTTATTGTTGAGAAGGTAATAATGATATTCCCACCCGAAAGTTTATACAATGCAAAGATAAAAAAGAGTGAAATGAGATGAAGTCCCTTGGGTTTACGTACGTTTACACATACACCAAGGTACTTCGATTTAAGACACTATGTTACCAATGACGACTTACCAGTCGTCATTGGTAACATAGTAGCTAAAATCGAAGTACCTTGACATACACATGGACATGTTTCAGATGAGGACGGAAAGAAAGAATGAGTCTAGCCTGTGAGAATTTATGCTTTGGCTCGTTGACCAGTTTCAACACAGTCACTCAGTCTGAGAGTCGCGTAAAGACGTAACTTTTAGTGAGATAGTACTTGGGACAACATGAGAGCAACACAAAAGAGAGCTTGGTTTCAGAATTACCATACCATTTTACCATTACCACTTTACCACCCGCCTTTGGAAATGCATTGCATGTTGAAGCTCATTTGGAAGCTGGAGCTGGTCTGACGAGCTGGTTTTTGCCCCAACCATCAACAACAAGAAGATGGCTGGAAAAGAGGGCCAGGGCATGTGAGTGCTGAGCCAATGAAAATATCTAATGAGACGAGATGTTTTAGGATGCAATTAAGAAATGCTCTGGCTCCCCAGTCTACAATCCACACAACAACAACAACACACGGCACTGGAAAAAAGCCGGAGGCTCTTGCAACGAAATTGATATACCCAAGTCATCATCATCATTTAAGATCTTGAAGGGAGACTCACGGCACACAAAAAATTTTTTGAAGAAGAAGAAGAATATTAAGAAAGAACTCATCTCTCTTTCCCCGTCTGGATAATATAGAGCCTTTGTCATATAGTAGTCATATGGTGGACACTACACATATACACAATAAACTAAAAAAAAGAAGTTTAGACTTGTTCTCCATTGTAAAAAGAATAGGATCTCATCATCATCTTCTTCTTCATCTTCTTTACTGGAAAACTAGTCGAAGGATGAGAGAAGGCCCATGGCTCATCTCATCATCAACCTTTTGCATGCACAGGAGAGGGGCGGTGTACGTAACTCTATTACTCTTTCCCTATAGCCTTACTATAACAATCTTGACAGGATACAAGACAGTTTGATTCATACGCTTCATAATGCTTTTTTTGCCATTTCAATAGATTCTTCTAGTGTCTTCTTCTCCTTTACTGCTGTATTACTCCTTTTAATGCGCACATGAAGAAATGGGGAAACAAACAAAAATTCTTTAACATTAGACTTTATAAAATGCAAAGAACTGGTGGTAATTTGAATTTTTGGAAGTGGGAATGAGAGACATGCATGATTCGGTCGTCTTTTTTGAACATTTTTAATCTGTTGGTTGGAGAGAAGCGATGAAGCTCGTCTGTCTTTTCACGTCGACGAACAAATGGTGTCGTTACGAACGTCTTTGTGATGTGCCATTCTTTCTGCACTTTCTTTCATTTGAGACTTTGGGCCATGACTTGCAGACAGAATATTCGTCACTGCCTCGCACGTCGAAAGACGACGAGGAGAAGACGACTTGCTCACAGAATCCTCAGCCTGCATCTTCATGACGAAAAGACGACATTGAATATTTTTTTATGCAAGAGATGCAACAAAACGTCCATGCAATCTGTGGGATGGCTTTCAACTTGTTTCTTCTCAGTGAGCTGTGGCATGCACGACTTTATAAACAGCAAAGCATTTTTGCCTTTTTCAACCGACTGACTCACTTTGAGACGGGAAACAAAGAGATAAGTGGAAGTTGAGTTGTTGAGTTGAGCCGTTCCTTTTGACTTGTTTTTCGGAGAGAGAGAGTTAGGAAGGAACAAAAGAATGAACGTATCATCATCATCCCCAGACAGACACATTACAAGTCCTTTTCGTAGGATGAACTTGGTGTTGTAGCCTTTTTCCATGCCGTCATTACGTACATCTGGACAAGGGAACACATTAACGTGGCTCAAGGGCTCGTGGAAAAACGTAATGGCGGACTCAACGGAGAGTTTTTATTCGCTCATTCCTCTCTCGTACCTTTGGGCTGTTGGTTCTCTCTCACAACTATTATTATATCAATCCTCTGTCGTTGGTGTCAGTTGGGGCTTTCCACCTTGTCTTCTTTCGACTTTTGGACCATCTAAACAATAATTAACCCATTTCCTTGCTGTTTCATAGTCAAGCTTAAAATTCTACGTATACTATAACTATCGTACAAAATGTGATGCAAGACAATAGGAAATGTAATTGTTGAACAGATCGTCAGATGAAAATGAAACATTTTCGGGTTGTGATGATGATGAGACCAGGGAATTGAAACAAGGATTAGGAAGCAATGTGCTGTTGTGCCATTTGCCCTCACGGGTAATGAAAAGAAATCATTCACTCCATTCATTATTGCTGTTACATGCATTATTGCCATTAGAGGAATGGGCAGACAAAGCCATCCATCGTGTTTTATTGCTCCCGCAGCTCTTTTGGCCATGTGTCCATTTGGATGGATGGATGTTAGGAGCGCCTTGTCCAACATCCAACCCGAACCAAAAAGTCTATACTTCTTATCTGGCTAAAGGTGAGCAGTCAAAGGGGCAAGGCCTGATGACTATTTAGCCCAAGCTTGCTGAGACAATGATCTATTCCCTGTCTGCCGGCGGATCGTTGACTAATACCATCTCAAAGAACAAAAGGCAAATAGACCAGGTTTCTTCTTGGGTGCTGGACACAAAACATGCATCAAAAAGACTATTACCGTCTCCACCACTATGACAATAAAGCATGGCTTTGTTCTCTCCACCAAAAGAATGCATATTTAAGCCACTGGCTTGCTCTGTCTCTTCCTTAAATTACCTTCATCGTCTCCATTCAAGTGCAACATGTTATAAAAGGTGAATGGTAAACACACATTTTAAAAAAGACTGTCCCGTCTTTGGACTTTTCTGTACACATACGTAGTGTTTTTTTCGGGGAAAACAGAACACACAGGTTTCCTTTTTCATACTAATAGCATTAAGTATAAACGCTCATAAATATATTTTACTTTTTCAAAAGCGACTTGAATTCTGAAACTATAGACATTCACATTATTCCACCACCCCCCACACACGTGTTTAGATTTTACTAAAAGTGTCATGTTTTTGATGATAGTGGCAGTGGAGGGAGCGTGGACTCTGCTTAGGACGTGAATTATTGAAGGAAACCCGTCATTATTTAAAGACCTTCTACGAAATTTCACTTCCCAAAGCCTCCTATTAAAACTGTCAACTCGGACTGAAGTATTAGCTAAAATGTCCACTTTTCCATCATCATTAACTTACACGTAATTACAATTTAGCACATTATCCTATACGTTATGTGACGACGACACTGAGGGAAAATCATATTTAATGAGTCGTTTAAATCTTGTCTGATTTGAGTCTTTGGATTCTGAAATTTCAAGTTCCATCGTATTAATAACTGGATTCCTCGCTATCGTACGAAATGAAGACTAAAAAGCTGGTACAGAACGCTCAAAGCACATATATATCGTTCCAAATAAAACTGTAAACGCATTCAGCCATAATTTGACAGGCAGTTTACAATTGACTTTGGAGATGATTTGAAACTCCGTTGTGCTCAGACCGGTAATTGAGAAAAGGGAGATTACACATTGAGACCAAGGGCAGATAGAAATTACCTGTAATTTATCTCTGAGTATTGTCTATATAAGGGCAGATAATATCTGAATCAGCACTCTTGCGCTCCTTGCAACTTGATGAAATTACATTATTAAAGTGTATACATAGCATAGTACGTACCAAGTACGTACGGGGAAAATGAAAGCTGCAACAACATTGCTAACCTTTAGAATAGAGGATGATAGTGCAACATGATGTGCATTACTATGGAATACTAGTATAGCGAGGGAGATTCTAGAAGATTCAAGGCGCAAGGCAGAAAATAAATGGTCCATGGACATGGACATGGTTGGAATGGACTTGTATTAGACTATGGAACTGAAAAAAAAGAAGACAGAAGAGAGGATGAGATTAGGTTGTTGTTGCATTTACCTCATGCCTTATGCCTTGTGTGCTCAGTGAGCCTGAGGAAGAAGTAATTTCATGGGTGCTCCTAAAGTGTATAATATTAAGGTGAGTGAGATCACAAGGTATGCATGTTAGGCCCCATGATGAGCTGAAAAAGATGTGTTGTGTGGGAAAAGCTCAACTTCATGATGATGATCCATGCCTCTCCTTCTCTCAATTGCAATCACGTCGTTATTACAAAAAGACCCATGGCAAAGGAGGACCCTCTTGTCCATAAACATGTCTCAACTCTGACGCTTGCTTCCTTTGCACACTCAACTTTATAAGCTCAGGTGCGTTTTGTTCCGTACTCTCCCATCCTCGTCGTCGTGGGTGCTTATCAAATACTTTTTCTACTTTTGCTCAGCTCAGGTTCAAGCTTACTTTTCCTTTGCTTCCCTACTAAAAACCTATGTGCATCCTTCATGTAATTCTATGTGTGTAATACAAAATATACGACATTCTCTATAATTCCTCATTTTTAGTTAAATCGTCCGTTGCGTTCCGTTGTGTGCTGTGGGTGTCCAACAGAGACGAATTCCTTAGCAATAACGAAAGTAAAGTCTCGATTAAAGGGCCAGGTGGACCCGCACCTTTGTAAAAAGATTGGTTTATGACCCACGCCATGGCCACGGGTGACCTTACGACGATGACTAACTTTTCAAAAAAAATTTTGGGAAGGGATTTTTAACCTTTAAAGTCATATCTCCTATTAAAATAATGCTGTATCTTCTATGTTTATACAGCGAGGCGAGGCATGCATTGGTTAGAATAGGATTGTTGTTAAATAGGATGCATTATACTTTAGTATGAGAGAATGTATAGCATTAGTTAGATTAATTTAGCCCCATTTTCATTTCATTAATTAAGGGTACAGACAGTTACAGTTACAATCGTACAGAGTTCAGTATACATACAGTAGCAACAGTACAGCACTAGTTTATCAATATGATACGACACTGGGCATATAATAACTAATTATTGTGCATATTTAATAAAAAGATATGTTTCTAAAGTATTTTTAAAATGGCTTTGAAAATGAGTGAGCAAAATGGTTTTTGCATACATTTTTTTGAATTCGTTTTAATTGAAATTGGATGGATGAAGGATACAAGAGAGAGAGAAGAGGACAGGAGAGTGAGGATGACAATGTCTGAAGGAAGACTGAAAAGCATGAAGGAGAAGGATCTGGTGGCTACATTTAATAAAGTGTTGTGACGAATATAGCTCAATTGGAAGAGACGCCCCGTCCCCCAGAAGGCAGCGCAATGATTGTGTCAGTAGTGGGGATTGGAAGTGGTTTGGGTGCAGAGGCGGTGGAAAGTGGTCACCAAGCGAATGAGGAGTTTTCTCTCCACCTTCCCTGAGAAACCCCAAGGAACAGATGAAGAGATGCGTATAAAAGTTGTTGAGGATGTGACAGGAGCTTTGGGAGATCTCTGTCAATTTCATCAACCCGTGGCGAATCTCACTGACATTTCCAAAATTCTCTCCCTGTCCAAAATCCTTGGGTACTCCAGCGTGAGGAGGCACAAGGTCCGTCAGTCCAAGCATTATTTAGACGTCATAGCAAATACAACAAAACCGACCCACGAGAACACCTCACATCTCACTCATTAGCACGGTGCACTCAAGTCCATCTCGTCACTCTCTTCTCTGGGTTGTATGGTTCGACTCGTAGCACAACACAACCCGCCTTTCCCGAACCTCGCCTTCTGTCTCGTCTACCTTTTAATCCCTTTTCAAGACTTGTGCAAACACTCGACCCTAAACTTTTCACTGACTAGTGAACCCGTCACCGTCATCCGTCGGTCCTCTTGTCTTTATCCCGGATCAAGAGCTGATGAAAAAACTTGATCCATTCCTTTTTAGCTTGATACCTACTTCATTGGTCATTCCAAAGGGATTAATACAGTTGTCACTGATATCCTACCGTTGCAAATTGCAAAAAAAAACATACGAACCCATTATTACCTTGCACAAAGAGACACCAGAAGCACGTGTGAACACCAACACATGTGATCACATGTGTGCGGTCCTTTGTTGTGTGCGGCTCTGACCATTATTGTCGTTTGTTAATGAACGTCCATGAAGGACGCTTCGTCGTCGTGCCAAACAGTTGTTTGTGTCAACTTGGTGAACAAGACACTCCAAGTAGGAGAATGACAGTTCGAGTGCTCCTATAGCCCGACTGACACTGAGTAGCAAGTTGCCCCAACCACGTGCACAGTTTCAGCAATTTTCCTAGCCTCGTAAGCTTTGTAAAGGTTTATTCATTGAGAATTTTGTTACAGTGGCCGAGTATCAGCGAAGCGATAAGAATTGTATTGTTGTCGGATTCTTTGGTGTACCGAAACTGTGTTTTTTGTCCCAGAATTTGATTTAAAAGATTTTTTGAGGTAATTTGAACGGGAAAGTGTCACAAATTGTCACCCGTGGAGTTTGAAGTGAATTAAGCAGTTGGTGGGACATTAAATGAGGACAAAGTAGTGCAAGTGATGCAAATTGTGAGTAGAAGGAACATGTTGGCCTTGCCTGTAGAACGATTGGTGGGCAATTCACACAGTCATCATCATAGACCACCTATGACAATGTCACCAGACTCAAGTGCAAGTGACCGGTCGAGTGAAAGTCCGCCGGGCTCAACACTCAGTTCTCCTACGTCTACACAGAGTTCATACACGAAACTGCAACTCATGATGAACAATAACAACAATAATAATGTCACTTCCTCTGATTCCGAGACGCACAGTGTGCCAAATGCGACCCACAGTCCCACTTCACCCAAGAGGAATGTCGTTCCTTCCCCATCATCTCCTTCGGAATCATCCGGTAAAGTCACTCCTGTCAACTGTTGCAAAACTGAAGAGGGAACGCGCTCCAGCCCTTTCAACGTACAGAATCTGCTCAGTTCCCATTCATCTTCCGAAAGGAAATTGAATAGGGATCAACATGAAGCCATGGAAGTGGATACGGGGTTGCAACACCCCGTCAGAGTGAAGTTAGAACCCGAATCCCATTGTGAAGGGGAAGAGTTCGATGACGATCATTGTCATCAGACCGGGCGTCGTAATGACCACAACTGTTACGAGGACAATCGGACATCTGCCCATTGTGAAGAGCGCGGAGACCACCATCGTCACTCACAAAAAGGATATCAGTCTAAGAGACACTCCTTGGAGAATGAAAGGGATGCTCATCTGAATCGGTCCGCGGAAGACGACCCGCATTGTGTCAATAGCAATGTTGGGACTGTGTCTTGTCATGCTTACCTGAGTAGTCACAATGGATCAGACAGCGGTGATGAGAAGGGGAGACCACCGTCAGTGGCATCTTCCACTTCCTCCATGAGCAGTATCATACCACAATTCACTAGAGGACAAGTCTCCTCTAATCATAGTCATCAAGGCTCCCTCAAATTCTCAATCGAGGACATCCTTCGTCCCGAGTTTGGCAAAGTAGCCCTTCAACTTAATCACTACCAGGGAAATCCTCATCAATCCGATCATCGTACTAAAGCCAGATCCTCCAGTGTCAAAAGCTCATCGACTGTCTCTTCCGACAGACCCAGTCGACCTGCAAGTGTGAAGAATCATTCGGAAGATTCCAATTCCTCTTGCACCTCTTCATCCACTACAAGACATAAAGAAGAAATCGTGGATGAAACCAAAGTAAATCCGGCTGTTCCAGAGGGTCCGCTTCTTTGGCCTGCTTGGGTCTACTGCACACGTTACAGCGATCGCCCTTCCTCAGGTAATAAAAACTAATACTAATAATACACTCTCCAGCTTCAGCTTGATCTCATAATTCACTCTACCTTTTATTCTCAATATACTCCTTACTTCTATACACTTCCATTCATAAACTTCATACAACCCAAAACCATACAATTCCAGTACTTTCAATTCCCTTCGCTCACATTTATGGAAAAAAGTAAACTTGGATGAGAATTGGTTTATTACCGTGCAAACAAGATTGATTTACTTTTCCAACATTACTAATCCTCAGTTAGCAACACTAACGACTGTTGACAACTTAAACATGTTGGTTCACGCAATCAACCCCAAAAAGTAGAAATCGAGGAAAGGTCAGCACAATGACCACTTTGCACGGATGTGCATGTTGACTTTCCAATGGGAAACTATCCCTGAGCACGCCATGTAGTTTTTGGTTCATTTTCATATACACACAGCATAAAATAGTATTTTTTTGACCAGCTCTGCAGAAAAAAAATTTGTTCATAAACAAACAAGACTAAGACAATCACACATCGGCTCTCAGCAAAATTATAAAATTTTTGCACTGATTAAACCTGAAAGTATATTTCTGTCCAAGAATTATTTATGGAGACGTTTACGATGATGAGATTGATGGGAAACCGGTTCCGTTGTAGAAAAATTGAAAAAATATAGGATTAGTGTTGAACGTTAGGATGTTTGCATTAAGAACTTACTTGAAGATTGAAGGCTGCCTCCCCTCGTCGTCTGATCTGGCGAGATATACGATGGATTCATTCACAGGCATGAAATTGTACAAGGAGGAGGAGGAGTAAAAGTACTCACTTTTATAACACAATATTACAATTTTTACAAGCATTTTCTTCAATGTGGTCTTCTCATTCTCAACTTCAACCCGTCATTGATTCTATGATGAGAGATGACGAACTTTGAACGTTGAAAACATAAACGTAAACATACCTTTTATGATCACCAACAGCAATTCCAATGCATTCTAAAAGTTCTGAGAGAAGACGTTTATTTTTACATTGAGATGAGTGGGATTTTAATCCTGGTAGACAGACGCACTTTGGATGATCTTGGACAACGACTGCGACTGCCTAAAACTCTTGACTCTTGTGTGTGCCAATGCTCATTCACACAAACCTTGGTAATCAAGTGGGGAATGCCGAATGAGTGAATGTTGTGTACGCAGTAATTGATGTAGTCAAATCTTGTCAGACAGCCAAGCGGATTTAAGCCTTTGTGGCTCTTTGGCTAATGTAGCCACTAGCGCGTTGATCTGACTGGTATTTGACATTGGTCATGATGGGCAAATGGACACAATGATCTATCTCTCAAATCCATCTCGTCCCGACTCTTGTTTGCTAATTGAAAGGTGAAGGTGCGCCTGGTGCCTTGTAATTGAGTGTAATGGGTAAACGTTAATGGGAATGGCTCTTGTGAGTCGCGACATTAATATGCTCTTGGCACGTCGTAGGTGCACTTATGAGTCAATGACGATCCATGAACTTAGAAAAAAGGCGTTTTTACATGTACTCATCAACATAAAAATCTTTATATGCACATAGCCTAATCCTTAGTAGAACCCTTAGAGCAATACCCTTAATCTTATTCGTTTTTCGAGGACCTACTTCAGACCAAGTGGAATGCGACGAATTTGATGTATTCGTCTTTTTTGTTTGTTAGGCAAAAATGAAAGGAGGTAGTGGCAGTTGGCAGAGTGGTAGCGGTGAGACTTGACAGAGACAGTGGACTTTGTGGAACAGATATGGTGCAAGTTCTTT